>JBBPFP010594393.1:0-16397 GCA_037974795.1 Kaempferia galanga | reverse complement strand
TTGAATTGAATTCTTATATTTTTACCATTTTATTTTTCATTAATAAAACTTAATATTTATATAGAGAGTTATTTAGTAATTTTGGGTTTTCAAATGAATTGCATTCACAAATCAAATTAAAAAGTTTTAATTTGCTTTAAAGGATTTGAATGGAATTGGAATTCAATTTCTTGCTAATTTAATATTAAAAATTTATTCAAAGGATAAAATTGAATTTTAATTCAATTTCATTTGGAAAGGGAGGAAATGTAATACAAATCCGACCAGATTTGAGACGGGTAAGAAGTTATTAATAACAGCTGGCGCAAAAGGACTGAACGATTACTTTTATGCACATCGCACCCCTTACTATGTTGTAATTGCAACACCAACAATTTTTTACTTTTTACGTTTTTACTTTTTGTTTCACAGAAATATAATCTGAATAAATTTGAATAAATTATAATAATTTTTTTTTTACCTTTATCTGAGTGTTATTATTGAGGATTAAAGAATTTTTTTAATCAAATTCTCAACTATTCAAACTAAATACAAAATTATTCGAATCGATTAATTTTTAAGATGGAAATTATATTCCTATCAACCAATGGCTAGCAACTCAACATTTTAGATTTTCATCTAGGTCAAAGATAAAATAAAACTTAAGGCTTTAATAATTTTTTTTAAATATATAAATTTTTCTTAACCTTTTTCATCTGGACTTAGGACCGACAAGGGTAGATATAATTTTTAAAAAATGTAAAATATTAATTTTAAAATATATTTTTATATAAAATTTAGGGTGCGTTTAGACGTTTTTTATTTTCATTTTATGGAAAACGCACATTTTCTAAAAATGGTGTTTGTTTGTATTTTTCATATTTATTTAAAAAAAAAAATTAGAGGTGCTTGGTATACGGGTTTAGGAAGCTAGAATGGAAATGAAATCTATTTTATTCCCATTCTTGATACTTAGTAGATTGATATGAGTTTGATATCCCTAATTTCATAACTCAACCCCTTGGGTTATCACTAAATCCATTCTCCCTGAATCAAACCCATTACCATTCTCAAATATATACCAAGCGTCCCTTAGTATATTTGGTAATGAAAATGATAATAAGTTTGATTGAGGGGGGAATGTGTTTAATGATAACTTAGGGGGTTGGGTTATCAAATTAGGGGTATCAAACTCATATCTTGGTTTTGATTCCCATCTACCAAGTATCAAGAATGGGAATCAAATAGATATCATTCCCATTCCAGCCTTCTAAACTCGTCTACCAAGCACCTTTAATGTTTTCTAAAAATAAAATGATAAATTATTAATTTTCTGAGAAATGAAAAAATAATTAATATATAATGAAATCTCATATTGTTCGGACGGACAGTTTCCGAACTCTTCGGGATTTGCGAGGAGCGACGCTACGTGATTCCCGATGGCATTTTTCCGCCATTTCAGCTCTCCGGAATAGTTCGCGTTCTGTGACTTCGCATTTTCTCCGCAGTCCGCTCCTAAAGTAGTAATCAAGGTTTCTTCCGGTTGCATCTGGCGAGGCGAGGCGAGTTTGGCTCAAAGCTTTTGAGCATTTTTATAGTCAAATAGTTAATTTTCTATTCTATGCTCCAAAATCGTATTTTTCACCCCCTTTTTTGTTTTTTGTTGCACTGAGGATTGAGGAAGATCTGTTAGCCCGAATTGTTTGATTGAAAATTTTTCCTCTTTCTTTGAAGGGGGGAAATGGAATGCAAATCCGACCAGATTTTTCTCTCCATTCCTTTGTACTGTTCATCATCTAAATTCTAGATTCATTTCCATGTTCGGAGCACAGAATCTTGGATAAATTGCCCAAAGGAAATACGTAGTTAATTTTGATGCTATGCTTATCGATTGTGTCGATTGTGTGTGTGTGTGTGTCTAATCTGCTTTCCTGATGTTTTTTGTTGTTTTTCTTTTCTTCGAAGTTTAGATACAGTTTGTTGGAAATGAAGCTTTGGGTTCATGTCATTGAAGCCCGTAACCTTCCTGCGGTGAATCTGAGTGGCACATGTGATCCTTACGTGAGATTGCAGCTTGGCAACCATAGGTCAAAAACAAAGGTGGTGAAGAAGAATTTGAACCCTGTTTGGGATGAAAAATTCAACTTCATGGTCGGAGAACTCAGCGAAGAGCTTATCATAACTGTCCTCAATGAGGATAAGTACTTCAACAATGATGTCCTGGGGAAGGTGAAGGTGTCGTTGTTGAAAGTTTTGGATGGTGAAAATCTATCATTGCAGACAGATTGGTACCAGCTTCAATCCAAGAACAAGAAATCAAAGGCCAAAAAAACGGGTATGAATTCAATTTTTCTCCTTGTTTCCCTTATTTATAGTCTCAATTCAGATTTTTTCTTTGCGGTTTGGGTAAAATCTAGAGAACCAGGAATATAAAAAAGAGAGCTTGCCTTGTTTCGGCAACTATGATCTTGTTTCATGTATTTGATAGATACACCATTCCTTGTCAGAACTTTCAAATTGAAAACCTACTAATTTTGTCATTTGATTTTTTTACTCTACTTGGTCCAACCATTTTAATCTCAAAGGGTTTATGATATCATCATCAAGCTGTGTTACTGCTCTACATTGTATCTTATCTTTCTATGTAACTCCATACAAGGATATAACACTGTTAATATTCATATCTCAAAAAATCTATTTTAATTGCATCAAATAGAGTTTTCTTTATCTTCCTCTATAGCTCTGACCCTAGTACTTTCAACCTTTTGATTCAACTTGGGTTACTTGCAACTTCAAAAACAAGTAAATCAAAGTAATAGTTAGGTAAAATATAATAGTAAGGACAGGCTTAGCCTTGGCCCAAAACTAAAGATGAAATAATATAATAATTGTTAGATAATTAATAGATAAACACAGATGAAATAATAAGTGTTAAATATATAATATGCATCTTTAAACTATTGTATAGTGAAACTATCTAATATATGCGTATTGTATTAGAGTTGGAGGAACCTGAGTTTAGCACATTTGGTGTGCTTCGTCCATATATCTTCACATTTTTATTAATGAACAAACACCAGAAAGAAATCTTTAGCTATGTTAAAATGCATAATCAAACACAAAAAAATTTACTCACTAAGAGCATTAGTGTCTTTATAGTTTGAGAGTTTTACATTTGACTCATTCATGGCTATTTATTAGTGAGACTAACCATTTAGTTTCTACTACGTGTAGGGGAAATTTGTCTTGCTATATCTTTGTCCCCTAGGAACAATATCTTGGATGCATCTTCTATTGCCGAACAGGTATCTTCCTCTGCTAATGTTGCATCAAGCTCGGAGTCATTTGAACTAATTAAGGAGGCTCCTTTCTACACTCCAAATGAAAAAGTAGAGCCTTCTTCTCCTTCTTCTCCAGCTTTGAGTCTTGACAACACTCCAATTACCAAGGAAGATAAGTTGAGTCCAGGCTCTTTTGTTGAAGTACTGTCTCAATTTTTTCGTGGGAGAAATACAGATTCCTTAGTGTTAGCTGATATAAAAGATCTCGGTTCCCCGGAACAATCCCAAAGTGCACCTGCAGAAACAGAGATATGTGCTGATCCATCTTCTAATGAGCCGTGTGAAAATAATTTCAGTTCTCTGTTGGAAATTGTAGCTACAAAGGATAATGGGACCGGTATGCCTGGAAAACTACCTGGCGGGGTATTGCTAGATCAGTCGTATGATATTGCTCCAGTTGATTTGAACAACCTCTTATTTTCACCGGATTCAAACTTTGGGGATTCTGTTGCAGAAGTTCAGGGAACTACAGATGTGAAAAAGGAATCCTGGAGGCTTATCAACGATGAAAGTAGGTTGATGAGAGTGATAACTTATACAAAAGCTGCAAGTAAACTGATTAAGTCTGTAAGAGCTACGGAAGAGCAGACATATTTGAAAGCAGATGGAAAACAGTTTGCTATTCTGGCAAGTGTAAGCATTCCCGATGTTCCTATGGGTAGCTATTTCAAGACAGAGGTC
The DNA here is from genome assembly GCA_037974795.1 of Kaempferia galanga. Lineage (NCBI taxonomy): Eukaryota > Viridiplantae > Streptophyta > Magnoliopsida > Zingiberales > Zingiberaceae > Kaempferia > Kaempferia galanga. Next base: position 12,396 of record JBBPFP010594393.1, on the reverse strand, counting down.
CTTTATTGTATAGTGCCAGGACCTCAGTTGCCATCTCCAAACCAGTCATCCAATTTATTGATATCGTGGCGTTTAAACTTTCTTCAAAGTACCATGATGAAAGGCATGATTGAAAGTGGAGCAAAGCAAGGCCTGACAGAGAGTTATGCCCAGTTTTCTGATATTCTTTCCAAACATGTTAAACCACTTTCCCTGGAAGACTCTTCTTCTAAAATAGAGGAAAACTTGACAGTGCCCGAGACAAAGAAAGAAACGGGATTGGGTTTGGCAGTTCACTTCATGCAAAATTTTTCTGTTCTCCTCTCTCTTTTTGTATGCATTTATGCGTTTGCTCACATCCTAATAGCCAACCCGAGTATGGTTCATGGGCTTGAGCTTGTTGGCCTTGATTTGCCTGATTCTCTAACAGAATTTCTAGTGTCAGCAGTTTTAATAAATCAAGGGCAATATGTTCTAAAAGTAATTGGACGCTTCTTGCGTGCTAGAGCACATAACAGTGAGACCTCCATCCCACCACATACATTGTATTCAACTTTTTCCCTTGATTAAACTGTTTCTATGTGCACAGGGAATGATTGTAACGTTAAATCGCAAGGAGATGGTTGGTTGCTGACTGTTGCATTGATTGAAGCAAGCAACATCGCAGCTGAATATTCGTTTGGATCATGTGATTCCTATGTCGTTTTTAAATGCAATGGAAAGACGAAGACAAGCTCTATCAAGTTTCAAACAACAAATCCTGTATGGAATGGTAATCGCATGAAGTGCCACTTCCTTTTGTGCACTCCAGGCTTTTCTTTGTTTCTTAAACTTGACATAGTGCAGTAGTACTACTTAGTTTCTTATTTGGCTGAAATTGCAGAGGTATTTGAATTTGATCCCATGGATGATCCTCCATCAAGAATGGAGGTTGTAGTTTATAATTTTGATGGGCCTTCAGGAGATGCTATCCCCCTGGGCTATGCTGAAGTCAACTTTGTGAAATCTAACTTGTCAAAACTAGCTGATGTCTGGATCCCTCTCCAAGGAAATCTTGCTCAGGCATGCCAGTCTAAGTTGCATTTGAGGATTTTCTTGAACAATTCAGCGAGCAACGAAGTTGTTAGACAGTACCTAACTAAAATGGGGAAGGAGGTTGGGAAGAAGGTAAACCACCATTCAATTTCATGATACTTTTTTATTTTTCATTTCTTCTGGCTTAAGTTATAAATGATTATATTTGTAGATAAATCTTCGGTCCCCTCAAACAAATTCTTCATTCCAGAAGCTTTTTGGTCTTCCCCAAGAAGAATTTCTCATTAATGACTTTTCTTGTCATTTGAAGCGGAAAATGCTTTTACAGGTACTTAATGCTTACTTTAGGGGCAACAAATTTGGAAATAAATTGTAAGAGGATATTCTATCTCATTATATTTCTGCACAACTGCATTATTCTCGATCTGTATTTCCATTTTGATTCTATTTTACATGCTAATTAACCTGCTTGAGTAGCTAAACATATTCTGCAGGGTCGTCTCTTTCTTTCTGCAAGGGTTGTTGGGTTTTATGCAAACATATTTGGACACAAAACCAAGTTTTTTATTCTCTGGGATGACATTGACGACATCCAAGTTGCTCCACCATCGCTGGCCACTGTAGGTAGTCCTTCTTTGATTATTATTCTGCGCGAAGGCAGAGGCATGGATGCCAAGCACGGAGCAAAAGAAGTTGACCATGATGGGAGACTGAAATTCCATTTTCAATCATTTGTCTCATTCAATGTAGCCAGCAGGTAAAAGTTATAGTTGGATGATACTTTATTTCAACATAACTTGGATGACACTGCTAATGCACCCTATAAATTAGCAACCTATTAACAGTTAATGGCAAACAGGACTATCATGGCATTGTGGAAAGCAAGATCTTTGAGTCCCGAACAGAAGATGCAACTTGCCCAAAAAGAATCTGAAGCAAAAGAAGAAACTGGCTCATTCATGGGATCAGAGGATGTGAAGATGATCGAGGTATTCTCCGATGGCCTTCCACTGGCTGTGAGTCATTTTCCCAACTCAGATTGAACACTGTTAAAGTAATTCATGAATTTTATAAGAAGAGTATCAGTAAAGATCGTGATGCTCGATGTTTTTTCAGGCAAGCTCCGTGGTGGATCTTTTTGGAGGCCAGTTGGAGCCTAAGATTATGCAAAAAGTTGGTTGCATTGACTACTTCACTACGCCATGGCAATCAGTTAAACCTGATGTATATCAAAGGCGAATTAGTTACAAAGTTGACAAGAATCTATCATGTTTCACTGGTGAAGTTACCGGCACTCAGAAGAAGTATCCCTTCTCTGATGGAAGCGGATGGGTTATTGAAGAGTCTATATCCATTCAACCCCAAGAGCATCAATTGTGTGCCTCTCTAAGTGTATGTGCCTTTTCCAAATTCTCCCACTTTCATCCTGTTTGCATCTTTAGAAAATATCTGATATTGCATTTGCTGATCAAAGAGTAGCTTGTTTCCAAGTTTCGTAGACAACATCCTTGATACTAAACCATATGTCGTAAGTTCTGTGATATCTTATGGACCCAGGCCCTTTCTGATTACTGCATAATCCCTGTACTTTCGAAATCTGTTGCTCAAACCTTTTTGCTTTTTGACTGTTCTAGTGGCTTATTAATCCTAGAGGTAAGGCTGTAAATCAGCCAAAGCTGAACTGAATTTGATGCTTTGATGGTGTTCAGCTGAACTGAACTTGATGGTTTGATGGTGTTCAAGGTGGATTATTTATCTTGATGAGCTTGCTCAAACTTGTTAGAAAGCTTATCGAGCTCTAGGCAATGTCGGCTATATGGATCTTTTTACGTCAATGGGTTCTATCCCCTACTATATCATCATCTATACTTAAAAAAATTTTATCTTGTTTTATTGTTGTTGACCAAGTCTTTTTTTGGTCACCCTCGTTTGAAGTGCATATTTGTTTCACATCCCTTAATTGGAGTATTTATTAGTAGCCTAAGTACATGTCTGTACCATTTTAGACGTGTTTCTTGGAGTTTCCTCTCAATAGATGCAACTCTAACTTTCTCTATGTTCTCATTTCTTATTCTGCCCATCCTCGTATGTCCACACATCCACCTTAATATCCTTATCTCTGCAACTCTCATCTTCTACTCATGTTCTCGGGTCATAGCCCAACATTCAACGTCATATAACATAGCAAGTCTAACCATCATTTTATTGAACTTCCCTTTAAGTTTTAGAAGTACAATCACATAAAACACCCACTCTCCATTTCTAACATGCTATAAATAATTTAAAACTTTAAATTTATGAAATACTGAATATAATTGATACAAATAGTATATTATAAATATACATGTGTATTATCAATTTTTTCTGTTCATGATACATTCATATATCTATATAATTGAATAAATATACAAGTTTGTATTGAGCTGAGCATTAATCTTCAATCTTGTTCGTGATATTTTTGTCCATTTAGTCCTACATACAGGGTTTGCTAATTCATGCTGTAATCAGAATCTGTATAATTCAATTCCATGAACTGGCTCATTTAGTTGGAAATTCTAGTCTCCACTCATAAGTGGGGGGAACAAGCGCTACTCAGTTCATTCAGGTTCATGTTTCCTTCTTTTGCAGCTTCTTCTAAAATACCAGATCCAAGATGTGTCTTTTGTACCAACAGCATGCAACGTCCAGGTAAATCTAGGAATTAGTTTGCTCAAAGGTACCAAACAGAAAAGGAAGATCACCAAGAGCTTGACATCTGATGCTTCCCTTCGCCTTAAGGATATGTTCTGTCAGTTCGAAATAGAGCTACTTAATTATATGAGCCTGACATAGAAGCTCATAATTCTCAAAGTAGCAACTACTAGAATTTTAGACCTCCATCTTATTCCAGCCTCCAGACAGCAGTGATGATTCAACTGCTGAATTTGAGGTCATTTTTAGTGCTCTTTGATGAAAAGTATCACTGAACACGGCTACTTGGATGGTGTCCTTCTTGGGACTTCACAGAACAAGTAGGATTTCATTACAGACGATACTGGATCTCATGGATGATCCTGCTCCCTTCTTTTACTTGTAGATGATATCTATCTCGCCTTTCTGAAATTTGGATTTCTGTTTGAGATTAAGGCTGCCATTCAGCTAATGATAATGCCACATGAATTAAGCAAAGTTAATAGTTTGAGTCACTGAAGCAGTGGAGATTGAAACTGCAACCAATTGACTGACATAATCTTTTTTTGATGAAAATAGCTGAAGGAAGCAAAGGAGAGCAGATTGCAACTGTATAGTTGCACATTACAATGTAGTTTTTTTTTTTTTTTCATAGAACAATTTCAAACGGTGGCCATGTTTTAGTTGAAGTAGTGATAGATTGCTGTGGCCCAAAGAATGTACCATATTGTGTGGAATGAATGAGTGTAGTTGTTTTGTTGTACAAGATTGTAAGGGATCTTCCCAACTGAAGAAATTACTATTCATATTCTATTCTGAGAAAATGATACTTTTTTTTTTTGTTGTTGTCACTGTTGTTGTTCTTGTATATTCGAGTGTTGATCTATAACTTACTTGAAGATGTTGAATATAGACATATGGCAGTGTGAATCTTTGCAGCAAACAGATAGTGGTTCTTGTTACTGATTTCCAGGTACCATAGTTTATGGTTACCATGATTTGGATCCGACCGACCGGGATTGACTTCAATGATGCAGCGTGTGTTTTAGTGTCGTAATTTTTGTTGGAGATGCTTTAGTTCAATTTGGTTCAAGGATGTTTAATAGGCTCTTCGGAAAGCCCAAGGAGCAAACCAGCGCCTTGGCAACTATCGAGAAACTAAATGAGGTTTATCGATCAACCAGGAATCGGTAATTTTACATATCATGTAAAAGCTGTTCGCGATCAACTGAAGTTCAGCACTGGAACATAAAAACCTCGAGGGAAAAAGTAACAATTCAATCGAACAACTCGCTATGCATTTCTGCCTCTGTCAAATAGTGCAGTTTGTTCTTCATGAACAGATTCATAAGAGCCTGAGCACATGTATTTGATCACAAACATACAGCTATCGTCGCTGTACATGTGTTTATAGGCTTGAAATGCTTGCGAAAAGGGAGAAAGTTCTCCTTAAGAAGGTTGATGCTGAGGTCGATGATGTCGACCAGACTATGGAGGAGATCAATGAACAGACATAGAACTTGAAACAAATCCCAGAAGCATCAGCCACTTCGATTGGAGCCGCATCAGATTTTGATGAACTATACCTTCTTCTCATGTAATGCGCCATTCGAACCGTAAATATTTAGTTAATTTGCTAAATGCCCTGCCACTACACCATATTTTTGTTAATGTTTTATGGACACCGATTCGATTGAACAAATGGGTAGTTCAGAGTTTTGATGCCTAGTCCGTCCAGTTATTTAAGACTTCAAGAGCATGTTCTAGCAAACTAGTTTTTCAGTTCTTTTGAGGAACATTGTCTCTCTTTTTTTTTTTTCCTGAGACTTCAAAGATTCACAAGTAAAATATTTGTTCTTCGGCAGGGGCCTCGGAGACCGACTAGGACTCAACTCACAACAGAGATCGCTTCATTCCTCCATGAGGCCTGCAAATAAAAGGAACACATTTAGAAAGTACAGAATCTCTTGTTAAAACCACTAGCTACTCCACAACTGTAACAAGATCTCCGAAAAATAAGCAGCTAAAATTTAAGATAAGTGGATTGTAATACTGGACAAGATTTAATTCATAGGCAAAAAGAAAAAGGAAAAAAGGAATCAGGCCTTTGTCTCGTGGATTAAAGTCCGGTGCCGTAGCACCGAATCAGTCACTCCGAGACACAGAATGCCATAAGGAAAGTGGGTGCAAGGCTTCTTTATTCTTGCTTGGGTTCCTTGGATCCTTCCTCTATTAGTCAATTGGCCGTGATGTAATGCAAACGATTTCGATCCACTTGGGTTTCCATTATCAGTGAGGTCATAAGAGATGTAGAGGCTTCACCAGATTTGTGCAAAACTTTCTCCAACGCTAGTGAAGAAGGTGGTGTTTCCTCCATTTCTTCCTCCAATTAGTTCCGCAGACGCCTGTGTCAGCACAGGCAAAGTATTGGCACACAAGTTTTTCTATGATCTGGGACCTAAACCTCACTGTGTTCCAACTCTCTGTGTTTCTGTTTTCTGAAGAATTACGTAACTCCATAATCTTCATCGCGAATATTTATTCGTTAGAGAGAATCTCTGATCCCGGAGTGAAATGTAACAACCCAACCCATTGTTTTGCTTGGTCTCCTAAAATGCAGAACTATGACCTTCAAAACAGTTCACATGTGAAGCCATTTAATGACTGTTTTATTCATTGAGCCAATTTAGAGATATGCTTGCTTGGTTAGGTTGTGCAAGCGCCCTCAGTTGGGCCTGTGTCCGCTCCCTCAGACAATTACAACTACAACTACGAAAGGACTCAATTGTTCAGGGATGAATGGCTTCCCTCAAACACTTGCTGCTACTCAAGGATTTACTCAGTTGGGCAGAAGTGAGTTGAAGAGATATTTAATATGAAGGTTTAGTTGTCCTATTATTAGATGGAATGCTGAATACCTGCCGGTTTGGGGCATATTCCATTGTCTTATCATCCAGTTGGTTAGACAGGCTCCTTTACTCGACCGCTAATAACGATAAAAGATAGTGCATATAGTAACTGAAACTTCTACTTTCCAGATGAATTCTTCTATTACTAACTGATGGATAAGAACAGATTTTAAGCTCCAACCTATGCCTCCGGAGAAGTATTTGAGAGAAGCTGAATCTTACCAACATTAAAAATGCTTACACGAGCTCTAAGACCAGGGCAGAAGCCCCTCCTCCACCATTGCAAACACCAGCAACTCCAACTTTGCCATTTCTGTGTCTCAGAACCTGCAAAGAAAGATAAGCTGTTTAAACGCCACATCCACACTTCTCGATACTAAATATATATATGGACATAAGCTGATGGAAAAACAATAATCATTCAAAAACTCAGAAAAAAAATTCTTTTTAGTATAATTAAGTTATCAATAAGTTCGTGCAACACAATTTAAAACCTCTGATGAACATGTAATAATTATTTACTTAAGTTGAATATTACTAGTGTTATAGCCTTGCATTAAAGCTCAAAAGTGGAATAAGATTTATGTTGTAGTAGGATAGCCACATCTTGAAGATAATGATGCTAGATTCCAACATTGTAATCTGATATTTCAACTGGGAATACAAAAAAGAGCAGACTGCAAAAGCATACCCCTAGTAAGGTAACCAGTATACGGGCTCCACTGCAACCTAGAGGGTGCCCCAAGGATACAGCTCCACCGTGCACATTAACTTTCTCCTGCCAAGGCAGCAGATGGAAAGATCTGTTAGTTGAAATGTGCCATAGTTGGTTACATAGCTGTTGATTGCCACATATGGTTAAACAAAAACTAAACATATGAAAAGAGAAAGATAAATCTTACAGACGGAAGCGAAAGAAGCTTTTGGTTTGCCAGGGCAACAACCTGCGGAAGGGCAAAATTTTGAGCCCGCATATAATTGAACACGAACGAGGTCCAGTTACATCAGCAATTTAAAAAAATAAAACTCACTGAGAAAGCTTCATTTATTTCATAGTAATCAACTTGAGAAGCATCCAAGCCTGCACTTAAAATAGCTTTGGGAATTGCAAGTGCTGGTGTTGTTGTGAATAATTCGGGGGCCTGAATAATGAATACAATATCATTCATTTATCATATGAAAACTTGGTAAGTAAAAGAATATACTATAAAAGAATCTACAAGTCTGTAAGCAAAATAGTCTTCTTTAAGCGAAGAAATGAAGTTTCTTGTTTGTTAATACCTGCGCTGAGTCTGCATAACCTCTGATCTTCGCAATCACTTGCAATCCTAATTCTAGAGCCTTCTGTCCACTCACCAGCACCAAAGCAGCAGCGCCATCACTACGACAAATGGATTTTACAAATTTAGATTGAAAATGATATGCAGTAAAGAAAAGATCCCAACTTAAATAAAATGAGTTAGATCAAGTGTGTCTTACAATTACACTCACATGAAAGATATATATGTGTGTGTGGCATTACTAGAAAGGATAAAAGAAATTATCATCGAGAGCAATTATGTAAAATTTCAATGTGAGATAGAATGAAAGAAGATAAGTGGAGATAATGTATGCTCAAAGGCAATCAATAGATATGAGACTATGAGAGTTGGATCGATTAAAATGATAGATGTAAAAGGAAGATCAAAGAAAAAATTTAATTAACATGATTTCGATGATAATGATGAACTAAATACATACTTGTAATTTAGGGAATCTATCAATTTTACAATGTAAAATTAGCAAACTCTTGCAGTATGCTTTGCTATCGCCATGATCATATAGCCAAGGAAAGATGCAAACCTCGTTGCCAATGTTTCAGAAACCAAATTACTCCATAGTCCAGTAAAGACAAGGAATAAAGAATTTAGTATCTAGTGGATTAGAATAAAACATAAAGTTGGAACTACTATTAGTTCAAATTGTCACAAAGAAATTATTCAACATCTGGCTTGAATCGACAATGAATTGTAGAAAATAAAATGCCATGTTAATGTGAATAGGATTAGGACCATGCCAGCTATACAAATCTCTCATTAAGAGATCATTCCTACAAATTAATATGTTTCTGTAGGAATGAATAATGGATTGTGGAAAATAAGTTGCCATGTGAAAGCCATCAGAATTTAGGGTGGTGCAACCTATATAAATATCACATTAATAAATCATTATTACAAATCAATCTGTTTCCCTGATATTATACTCGCAGAGGGACAAAATGGTAAAGCAAAATTCTACCTTATACTAGATGCATTTCCAGCAGTCACTGTCCCACCATTCTCCTTAAAACTGGGCCTGAGCTTCCTTAATTTAACAGGATCAAACTAGCCAAAAACACACACACACACACACAATTAAAGATGGCCTATAGAAGCATTGAAGAATTTGCAAGGAACTGATCTGGCACCCAACTAAAAAGTTTTACAATTTGCCAAAAAGAGATAAAAGGTAGCAATTACCCTCCTATAGTTGACAACACATACTTTCAAATAAATGCATGAAGATTAGTCAGCTCAACTGCTCAAAGAATTAAACCACAATTGTTCTTGAAACTAAAAATATTCTAATATGCCACGTACAAGTTTTTTTAACCAATGACGCAAGGGATTAAATATATAACTTCTAAACTGGCAAAATTGCTTCAGCAACCACAGATCAGCAGAAATATTTGCTTGTGTGATGCTGCTTGTAACTTAAAAAAGATCTAAAGTCAACGATTAATAATACGGCATCAAATTATTCATGCTAACATAATCAATTGCACAACGATTTTGTTAAGAGTTATCAATAACTTGATGTTCTACAGGCTGTGCTTTGAACTCATAAGACAATAAATTGAAGAGAAGATGCTCAAATAGTAGCCAAACTAAGAAAAAAGTATTTCTATTCTATTCCTACTCTGATACTATTCCCAAAGATAGCTATTCCATACCGTAAGCCAAATAAAGCTATTAATGTTCTTGAAAATCTAAATTTTCTTGTGTCAAGAGGATGCTTCACTGGCAGCATCCAACAAAATAAAGATTAGATGAAAATCATATGCCATGTGCATTTCACCAGTAAAACTGAAGGGGACTGCAATAAGCAAGTAAGCAGGAAGGAACACTACAAAGAGATATTAGACTACCTGAAACTCATCAAATAAAGTAAATGAAAAGTGGAAAACTGGAGCATAAATTCAAAAACTGTGCAATGCAACAGATTGCCTGATTATGAAATTTACTTTTTCAAGGCTTTCATCTTTGTCGATAATCATTGATGGTCTTCCTCTGCCTACAGAAACTTCAACCTGTAAAGCAAAGCATTGGAGAACTTCAGTGAACTTTTTGAATATTAGATATCCAGTCTAATATATCACGTAGAGGTAATTCTTACTGGTGCAATTTCCCATGTGAATGCACCAGAGTTACGAGCAGCTATTCCTCGCTCATTGCTCTGAATAGCATAAGCATCCTGAAAATGACATAATGATTAAAACAAAGTTAAATTCTTTTGAATGCATGCTCATTTATATGAACCTACTATACATTATAAATAAGAAGTAAATAAACACTACACGCAAAAAAATGAATTGAAGTATTCACATAGAATAGCCTAGTTTTCCTAGGGTTTAAGCTAATTCAGTTGCATGACTAGTAACGTGCAAATCTTTCAAAATACATATAGAGTAGCCTAGTTTTCCTAGGTTTTAAGCACACAGAAAAAAAGGATAACAGGATATAAGCTTCCTACTAAAGTATGCATGATGTATATTCACCTGTTCTTCTCTTGATATTGAATAATTAACAGCACATAATTCAGCACACATTCCCATGCCAAAATCGTTATAGACGTCCCATAGCCCATCTTTAAGCATTCCATCAACAATTGTGTCATGCCCAAATCGAGATCCTTTTCTGTGAATTAAAAAGAACAGGAGGATTAATGGAATAAATGTAAATATTATTGAAGGTAGATTTCATCTGTAATTTGAGATTCAAAACAAGAACATAGTTTTACATTTAAAGAGACTCACACAAACACCAAAGCAGAGAATATAAGATATAAATTAATAATTTATAAAATATTACAACATGTATTCACATAGAATACATGCTAATGCATAGATCTTGTCATTGCAGTTATCACTATGATAATGCATTTGTATGATGTAAAAATAATATACAAGTATAAAAGGTTTAAATCCAGTAAAAAAATTGCACTTGGTGATATCCCTATTTGTCATGCATTACCCAGGCATGACTCAGAGAATCAAGCATTATAATTAAGGAATGTATGGAGAACATAATTTCTATACGAAACAAAAATCAGATAGTGACTTAACTAACCTTGCTTCTGCGATATACTTAGGAGCATTTGACATACTTTCCATGCCACCAGCTATAACTACATCATTAACACCCAGCTGGATACTCTGTGCTGCGAGCATTGTAGCTGTGGAACATAGGAAGAAGTTTATGTGATTCAATAGAATAACTCAGAAAAATTGTATCCTCAACTTTAAACAACAATACCCTTCATTCCAGATGCACAAACTTTGTTTATAGTAGTGCAAACAACTGTATTTGGTATTCCAGCACCCAGAGCAGCCTGCCTGGCGGGAGCTTGGCCGAGATTTGCACTCAGAACGTTGCCGAAAAAGACTTCTTGCACAATTGAGGGATCTATATTTGCCCTTTCAAGAGCATCTGAGAAAGCACAAACAGATTAGTAGGTCCAACACAAAGTAAAATGAAAAGGTTTGAGAAAGTTATATATGCGCATACACTTGATAGCAATAGATCCAAGTTGTGTTGCAGATAAAGATGACAAAGCACCAAGAAATCCACCCATAGGTGTACGTGCAACACCAACAACACATACATCTGCCAATAAGAACTGACTGGTTTCAGGATAAACCACAGAAGCATCAACGGGAGAAACAAAGATAAGAGGAGTATAAGGTAAATTTCTCCAACTACTCATCGAGCATAAAATACGGGAACTTTAAACATATGCACACCTCTTGGATTTATCTGCTCTGAAGCCATGAGTATTGCCGTGATCCGATCCAAGAAACGAGCAGCTAATCAGCCTAGCAAAGAGGTGAAGAGCAAACGCTGATTTATCCAATAATATGACACCGAGTGCAAACCATAAGCCAAAAAGCAATATGCAGATCAATCTTAACAAAAAAATATTGAATATAAAGGCCAAAGCGAAACGAAAAGAAAGTTAAACGGGTCATACGTGCCGACTTGGGATGTAAAATGAATCTAACAAAAAAAAAAGGGATTTTTTTTCTCCAAACGCAACGAGAAGACTAAGATTAGGGCACCCTCCGAGAGATCGAATGAGCACAGATCAGGAGTGAGCAAAGCAAATCTGCTAGCGAAACGCATCACGGCGCGTGATTAGTGGATGCTAGCGAGTTTGACAGGCAATACAGAACACGGAGATCGAGAAGGGAGGGAGAACCGGAGCTTTACCTTCCGCGCCTCTGCCAAGGACACCGTTCGATTGGGCCCGCCGGTGTCAGAGAGATGAGACGGCGACTGAGGCGGCGAATTGGAGGAAGAAGTTATTAATAACAGCTGGAGCCGTGAAGGACTGAACGATGACTTTTATGCACATCGCACCCCTTCTATTTGTAATTGCAACATCAACAATTTTTTATTTTCTACTTTCTACTTTTTATTTCACAGAAATATAATCTGAATATATATATATATATGTCCAGTATTTTTGTACACATTTGGATAAATTTTTTAAATGTATAAAATAT
>JBBPFP010593292.1:0-16397 GCA_037974795.1 Kaempferia galanga | reverse complement strand
TAAGTTTATATGCTTTCAATTTTCTAGTTTGTATGTTTTCTTACAAGATTTCTATGGTAACTTAATAAAATGACCCTTTTTCATCACCTTTGTTGACAAAAACTAAAAACTATCTCGTGGTTTAAACTAGTAAACCAATGTTGGCTAAGTTGGACAGCAAAAGTTACTAAAGCTCATTATAAGACCTACAAAAGTCGGGGTAAAGCTGAAACTGTAAGATATAACTGATGAGAAGCAAATATGAGAAAAATATTCTTCCAAAGTGCCTAGATTCATCCTAAACACAAATTGTGGTGCAATACTGTTCATAATTACTGTTGACATTTACTATTCACATGCACTGTTCATGCTTACTATCCACAAGTACTGTTCACATTTAAGGTTAACAAACCCTAAAATTTCTGGAAAAACACATAACTTAAAACGAAGCACATAAACATCTTTTATTGGCACAACTAGAAGCATAAAAAGTAAACAAAAAAAATAGTCAGCGCACCTAGACCTATGAGGCACCCAAATTGGGTGCTCACACAGGGGTGGAGGTTAGACACACACCCACCCACCCACACCCCCACAAGGTGGGCATCCATCGTGGGTAACTCTCACAAGGTGGGCCACCCAGATCATGTCCAGTTACCCAATGATTTATTTGGCTTGTGAGGGTCTCACATCTCATTACAACCTGCACAATCCTAGCTCGATTCTTGGTGCGGAAGCAATTTTCTTAGCTGCCCATGGTGGGTGTGCAAGTTAAATTTCCTATATACAGAGGATTGTTATCCTACATGTTCAATAGTGCACACTTTGCGGTCACCATTTGTAATTTTTTAAAATTTCTATAGTTTTAATACTATAATTCAACCTCTAAACCCTAAATTTTAAAGCTTATGTTCTTAAAAAAATAAAAACAAAAGAAAAGAAAATACACTCGATGCTCATAAGGTATGCACCATTGGATGTGTACGCTATCATTGTTGTGTATGAGATTTGTTCTTCCGCACACTTTACCTGCACATTTTGTAAGCATCTAAATTTTTTTATATTTAATATTATAATTCAATCGTTAAATCCTAAAGAACAAAATCAATTAGCCAAAAGTTTTTTTAAAAAAATAAACAAAAAAAAAAAACATCAACGTGGCCGGCGACGCCACCGACTTTCTCCCCATTTCACCAAACGCTCCGTTAAATGAAAGAAGCTACCACTCACTACTGTCTGACATGGAAGTCTAAAAGTTTCTTTGAAAGAACTGCAATTGCTAAAAAAGTAAAAATAAAAATGGACACCTTATTCTCAACAATTCTCAAAGAATAATGCCATCCACAAACAACTATTTGATATTTTTGCTCAAATCTTGACAAAAGAGAACGAATATTCTTCAATCCACCATGTCAAACTCAACCAACCACCCGCCAATATTGAAGAATACTTGGACATGGTTTTTCTAATCGAATTGATTTGGACAGGGTGGACAGGAATTCACCTGCTGGATTTTTAGCTCATTGAACATGAGAAAGACAAAATAATCTTATCGAATAACACATTATTTTGTGAACTTGGTTTATTTTTCTTGTATTCTTTAGAAGCTTGTGTTTAATTACTTAGATACTAAATCTAGCTTTACCTGTGATGAAAACTTCAGGAACCTTCATTCAGAACAAAATAAAATGCCTAATACCTTAATCCAACAGCATGAATTCTTCTTTTGTGTGTGCCAGTTCTAGATGTAGTGCCAAAGCTGGACTTTTTCTTTTGAGAAGCAGCAGGCTTCAGAATTTGGAATGTAATTGTCAAACTGTTTCACATTTCACTGGACAATATTTTGATATCTAGATTTCACTAACTCTTATGCCAATGTAGATTTCCATGAAACTAAGAGGTCTAACTGCGAAATCAAAGTTTGTTCAGGAACATCATCTACGAAGGGAAAAACAATCTCAAATTTGATAGTTCAGACGAGAGATGAAACAAGAATCCACAAGCATAGAAGTTACAGACATAACAATCCACAAAAGATTAGGAAAGAAGAATGAACAAGACATTTCCAAAAGCACACATAGTCACCATTTCCAAACTATTTTTTGGCACATGTTCACCAGAAACATACTTTCGAGATATATATGTTTAGATAACCCACGACAAAGCAAAGAGAGATTCTTCACCTATTGTTATTGTCACTAAGTGGGCGTCATTACTCATCACTTGGGGAGAATTTGGACGGCATGAGTGATGGCCGCAGCCGGGTTCTCCTGCTGCTGCTGGTAGTTGAGCGGACGCCGGAAGAGCATGATATGCGGCTCCGGACGGTGGATCGCGTAGTGCACCCATCCCCTGCTCTGTTGCACCCCAATCGCCCGCCACTCGTTCTGATAATGAACCAATCACAGACATTCATCCGCCGAAAGAAAAAAAAAATCTTCGCAGGACGAAATCAAAATGTCGATTTTTGGTGAACTTAGGGTTCCTAACACTGTATCTTACCTCAGAGAGGAGGCGGTTCTTCGGCAGCGCTTTAGCCACCTCCTGTGGAAGAACCACATGCCTGCACAACAGGGAGCGATCGGTAGGCGAGAGATTCAATATCCACACTTATTACAGAGAGAAAAATAGGGCTTTGGCATATCGATAGCTACCTGTATTCGTAGATATCGTCCATGTACTTCTCGGAGTATTGAATCTGTCCCATACCGATCTCCCTCTCGGTTCGAGTTCCCGATCGAGATCGACTGCACCATTCCAAAAAAATGAGAAGAACGAACAAAATATATCTAAAAAAAAGAATATCGTACAAAAAGATCGGTCGAAACCAAGAATTAAATCAGAGGAGATAGAGAGGGGGAAAAGCAAACCCTAGCTCGGAAGAAAGCGCTCGATTGCGGAGACAGGAGAGACAAGGGTTAGAGAAAAAGGCATGGGGCGGGATAGAGGAACGGTACTGATGAGATGATGGACGGTTGAGATTTGATCGTAAAAGATAATAAAGATCGACGTGGCCGATGCGGCGTTTGAAATTCGAAATGTAACGGCTCGGAATTGAATGGCGCCTGCTTAACAATGATTTGCGTGTTAAAATATTTAGTAATTGGCCTAACATTTCAGGAAATATTTACATTCCAAATTGAAAAAAATTATGTCTCCTTCATTTAAATTGTTTTTAAAAAAAAGAAAAAGATAATTATTTTCTTTTAGTTAGTTAAGTCACAGATGTTCCAGCTTAATTGCCACCTCCTCTGTACAGCAGACCCAGCTGGTGAGGAAACAGCGTAACTGAAGTTGGTGGCATAGAATCGCCCTTCAGTTACGATTCAACGGCCAGATGGAAGACACGCAAGCAAACAAACACAACGACCGACGGTTTCAACCGTTGTTGTCCGTAACAAACTTCTCTGGTTACGGCGCGCAAACCACCGAGGCAATATCTTTTTTGTCGTTAATAAATAAGCGGCGACGACCATCCTCTTCCCTCAGGCCTCTTCAGATCAACCCACCACAATCTCTCCTCTCCTCTCCGTTTCCTCTGCACCGTCGACGTCCAAATGGTGGTGTCGGTGAACACGTCGAGTCTCCAGTATGAAGATAACATTTTCATTGACGGGTCGTGGAGGGACAATGGCGTCGACATTTCCGACTTATTTCACTACAAATTTTCTCTTATGATCATTCAGTGCCTTGTAATTCTGATAGTCACCCGCTCCGTCGGCTACATCCTCAAGCCCTTCAACCAGCCCCGCATCGTGGCCGACTTAATTGTAAATTTCTTCTCTATTTCTAAGAATTTGAGTAGTATTTCAAGGCTAGCTGTTTAATGAATGCCTAATTTTCTAATCGGTTTTGATGCTACAAAGGTTGCTCTACTATTGAGTCCGTCGATCACCAATAAGATCTCTCTGCAAAGTGGGTCGGAGGAGCTGAGGTCGACGATGACTCTGTACGAGATAATCTTCCCGCCGATGAGCTTTTCTCTGGTGGAAATTTTCGGCTTCTTGGGGCTCATCTACTACGTCTTCCTCGTCGCCATGCGGCTCGATACCACGGTGGTCGGGGAAATGTATAGGAAGGTGTTTCCGGTCGCCGCCGCTGCCGTCGTCCTCCCTCTCCTCGCCGTCGTCCTCGCGGTCTTTATTTTCCGGCTTCCTGCCCCCTCCCACGCGGAGCAAGGCACGTTCGCTCTCGTCCTCGGCTTCGCGCTATCTGTCCCTGCCTTCCCGGTCATGGCGCGCCTCCTCGCCGAGGTCAAGGTCCCCAACGGGGAGGTCGGCCAGGTCGTGCTCCCGGCGGCGGTGGTCGGCGACGTGGCCTCGTGGATCGTCCTTGCCGTGTGCTTCGCCTTGGACAGGCCCGCCAACGAGGCCCTGGCGCCGATGTGGATGGTTCTCGCCGGCGCGTGCCACGTGGCGGTGTGCGTGTGGATGATCAGGCCGCTGCTGGTGTGGCTCGGGCGGAGGGCGTTGGAGGCCGAGACCGTGACCATCGAGTTCATGGGCTTGGTGGCCGGCTTCGTACCGGTGGCAGCGCTGTCGGCGTCGGCCATCGGCTTCCACCCTGCCTTGGGTGCACTGGTGCTGGGGCTGGCGGTGCCCAAGGGACAACTCACGGCGGCGCTGACGCAGCGACTCGAGAACTTCGTCATCATCGCTCTGCTGCCTTTCACCATCATCAGCAGCGCCCACGCGACCGACATTCTGGAAATCTTCAAGCAGGAAGAGGGCGAGCCGGAGCACTACGTTCTGAGGTTGGCCTGTGTCATGATGGTGGCTACGCTGGCAAAGTTGGCGGCCGGCATGATGGTGTCGCCCCTGTTTTCCTTACCCCGAGCAGAGGGTTTGTCTATCGGAGTCCTGATGAACACGATCGGACCCTTGGAGCTCATAATCCTCAACACGGGCAAGGATCCGAAGGTGCGCTTTAAAATTTGACTTGCACAAACAATTAAAATTACGATATATATAACAATTAAAATTTATATATCTCGAAGCAGATCTTCAATGAGAGGATGCCCGCAGTGCTGCTGGTCGCGTCGGTGGTTTCCACGGCAACGGTGAGACCGATTTTAACGGCGCTCGAAGCGCGCAAGCTCCGCCGGGCTCGTGCTCCTGCATACAAGAATCGGAACCTGCAACTCTCTGGCTTCGAGTCCGACCTGCGAGTTGTGGCCTGCGTCCACACTTTCCGGAACGTCCCCTCCATCACCAGCCTCCTCTACCTCGCCAACCACTTCCCCATCTCCGTCTGCGCCGTCCACCTCGCCGAGCTCATCGGCTCCGCTCCGCCGATGCTCATCGTGCACGACGCCGTCGACGGCCGACCCACCATTCCCATCGACGACATTCACACCACGGCGTCATCCTCCGCGCCGGACAACCCGGTGGATTCGCAGCTCATCACTTCCGCCTTCGAGAGGTACCAGCAACGGTCGACGAACGTCACGGTCTCGTCCCTCACCGCCGTCTCCGCCTACGCCTCCATGCCCGAAGACGTCTTCCGCATCGCCGAGGGCTACCGGGCCACCCTCATCGTCCTGCCCTTCCACCGCCTGCTGACCGTCGACGGCGAGATGGAGGACATGAACCCCCATGTGCGCGTCGTCAACCAGGGCATCCTCGCCGACGCGCCTTGCTCCGTCGCCTTCCTCGTCGACCGCGGCCAACTAATCGACCACGACTCCAAGTTCGCCAACTACCACGTGGCACTCCTCTTCTTCGGCGGGCCCAACGACCGCGAGGCGCTCCTCTACGCCAGCCGCTTCGCCAAGAGGCCCGGCGTCCAAATTACGGTGGCGCGGTTCGTGGCCGCGGACCCATCGCAGGCGGCCAATGCGAGGCCGGGGCTCTCAGGGGCCAGGGTGGAGCGGCGAATCGACGACGAGTACGTAAGGGAGTTCAGGCAGCTGTTCGCGAGCCAGGCGTCGGTGGCGTACGAGGAGAAGGTGGTTCGAGACGGGGAGGAGACGGTGACAGCGATCAGAGAGATGGGAGGCGCGTACAACTTGTACATTGTAGGTAGGGAGGGGGGAGACTCAACTTCGGCGCTGTTGGCGAGCTTGTCGAACTTCGTGGAATTCAAGGAGTTGGGGCCAATCGGGGACTTGTTGGTGTCGGCGGAGTTCTCGGCGACGTCGTCGGTGTTGGTGGTGCAGCAGTACGTGCGGGATCAGCAAGCCAAGGCCAGGTGGAACATGGAGGAGTCGAGCCGGAGGGGTAGACTGACGCGGCGCGACGGGTACAGCAACCTCCGCCGGTGAATCATCTCTGTGGACAATGTGGTTTACAAATCTGTTTATTTCTTTTGTTCTTTGTTTAACAGATAGAATTTCGTTTTACTCGCCCACATTTGTTTAATTTCCCATGCAAGCAATAGTTCCGCTTGCTAACAATATTTCTTTTTCTCTGACCAAATACACAACAACACTTCCGACTTTACAGTCACCAGCATAGGACCTCAGTTTGATCAACGAGTCTAGTGACTGTCACTATGCCTTTTTGTCAAAAAATTTATCACATTTTTTTTTTTTGTCATGATTTAAGTTGAGATTTCAATACATGAGTTCCGCTGATCAACTTTGTCCAGGGAAAATTTTGGCAGACTCCGAAGCTACATGAAGATTTGTAATCCTTGCTTAAAGATAGATGTGCTTAAGACAAATTCTAGTCAAATTTGTTAATCCAACATTCATCAATAATCAATAGATTATTTTAAATCAATTGATGGCAATGCTTTTCTACAGAATGACACTGAAACTATAGCAACCCAAATCATAAAGATGATGAAGTCTCCATTTCAATCAAACATGATAAAACACTAAAAGTGATCAAAACAGATTTGGAGATCAGATGGTCTTGACGATGGAAACATCATGAAACTAATCCAATACGGAATGCGTTCTCCGTCTGGTATTTATTGAGGAAAGGAAAATTCCAGTTTCTTACGGTTTATACAGGATTGTATCAATAGAACTTATTGCAAGAAATTGGAAGCTAGCATAAAATCAATATCAATTAGGCCTTGACTGGTAGCATAAATTATTAGAG
This sequence comes from Kaempferia galanga, assembly GCA_037974795.1. Taxonomy (NCBI): domain Eukaryota; kingdom Viridiplantae; phylum Streptophyta; class Magnoliopsida; order Zingiberales; family Zingiberaceae; genus Kaempferia; species Kaempferia galanga. Next base: position 9,369 of record JBBPFP010593292.1, on the reverse strand, counting down.
ACAAGCAATAGTAGAAAACCTAGAACTTGAAAATCGCTGCACCGCTTGATGGCTTTGATGCAAACAGATAAAGACCGATGTCATCCTCTCTGATGACTCCTTTCTCAATCCTCGACTTGAAAAATGACTCCTGCACAACAACATATGATTGCTAAAATTAAAGTAATCCATGTTAAGCAATATATGTTGGTAAGTAATAAGAGCATCGAAAGCTCCATAACAAAGCATTCCAGAGGAAAAATCTACAACGGTAAAATATCCAATTACCCTCAGAAGCAGCAGCCCAACATTTAGCACAAACTATAATCGGGGCTATAAATTGGATCAGTACAAGTTGAAACACGATGAAGAGGATAGAAACTCAAAGAGTAGAACTGCCATATGGCAGTAATATGCAAGCATAAGCGTGTCTATATGACCCATGCACAAAATTGATACCCTTACCAAAAATAGTCATTATGTCTTCTCTATGAGATAAACAAATTATAGGTGTTTCAGAAAGATAAAGAATATATCTTGCTCGTGAAAGGTATGAGAGTTTGATAACAAAGCCTCAAGTATAAGAAAAGGCATGACCTTGTAGATGGATTTTCTTGGGAGATTATGGAGAAACAATAACATAATCTTTTTTTTTTTAGCAGTGCATGAATGAAGCATAAGATTTGTTTCCTTTTCCATTTAAAAAAAAAAAACTCACCTTCACATTTTGAATGAACTGAGGAACAATACTTTCTTTCACCAGAGCAACTGCACAGCCACCCCAACCAGCACCTGTAAGCCTTGCTCCAAGTGCTCCATTATCTCTACAAATCTTGACAAGTTCTTCCAACTCCGGGCAGCTGATTGAAATGTCATTCAGTCAATGGTCATTTAATATATTTTACATTGAGCGTCAGAAAATCCTCACTAACAACCTAAATACAAAAAGCAATGACACATTAACGACAAAAAAAAAATTGAATATGTATAAAACTAATTGAAGTTTCATATTCTCGATGTATTGGGTCAACAATAAGTTATGATACACAAATGAGTTCTCACATATACATTATAGTACACAATCCAGACCAGTAAATCCACACAAATGAGTGCAATGTTCTATGGTGCAGAGCAGCAAGTTAAGGCTAAAAGTGTGGTCAAAGCACACACTTTTAGCCTGTGTTTCCTATTAGGTAAAGAAGTTGAAAGATTAACAAAGTGAGGGAAAGAACGGTTGAAGCCCACCATACTCTTTGTTTTCTTAGGAGGAAAACAGGAAACTATTCCCACCGCCCAATAAGGCATAAAAATTCACGTCAATTTAAGACTGACAATTCAATAATTTTGTTTTTAAAAAGTCCATCTATTTTATTAATTTTTAAAGGTTTTTGAATTTTTTTAATTTAAGAAAATAAAGAAAGTTCCCTCTTTCTTTCACTCAAAATATAACTAAATGGAGGAAAAGACTTCTACTTTGGTTTCATCCCAAGGAAACATAAATAAGGAAATTTCTTCCGCCTCTCCCTCCATACTTCTTTCCACTCATTCACTCCTTTCATCCTTGTAGGAATCAAGGCGAGATTTGACTTCTGAATTAATAAATGATTGGCCATAATACTTCAAGGACGATTCAACAAACATATAGAAGCATTGAACTAAGACAAGCATGCAAAAAAGGCTAAGCTCCTACCTGCACTCATACAGTACACTGCAGCTAGTGTGGCTCTCATTCATTAGTTCACCAAGCTTCTTAAGCTTATCATCATCACTGAAAATAAGACAAGCTGAGGTGTCAATTAAAAAGATTAACTACAAAGAATTCTAATCATCGCTGGAATTTGCAACTTCTTTTATCAGAAGAACCATTACAATATAAATAGAATGACTTGATAAACACCAAAATTTTATTTTCTTGACAATGAAATAGAAAAGTATCGAATGCTAATTTCATGTAGGGCCTAAATATCAAGTTGGTACTGGTTCTGGATTCACGATTGACAATCCAGATTATTGTAGGCCTACAACATCACTGATGTAATGCTTATACACATTTGGGACTACAGATACTCATACAAATTAGTCATCAAGTGTGAAGATCTACGCCAAGGCTCGATTGAGGACCATAGATTGCTTAGAGTTTCATATTAAAAAGGATAAGTTGATTCTGATGTGTAGACCTAGAGTAACATACTACCCAACCCTAGATGTCATGCCCACAATATGATCAAATTTTGCTTCTTTGAGATTGAATCATAATTGCTTGCATGAAATGAGATATGATTTCAGAAAAATAAAGTGAAGTGGCCAAAAAATTATTAAGTGTAAATTGTATATTGTAACTATTGACAATTACTTGTAAATTGAGTTCTCCCTCGCCAAAAAATTATTAAGTGTAAAGTGTCGCTGTTTGGAGCAATAGCATGGCTATAAATTACAAAACTAGCATTTGTTGATCCAAGAACAACAGTTAAAACTTAAAACCATTACAAGGGAGAATCCAAGCATGCAAAACATAAACAAGAGAAGTAAAGAATAGAGATCATATGAGCCAGAATCAACCTTAACAGCAAAACAAGGATCTGAAGATCCATGTTTACTAGCAAAGGATACACATAGCCCCTCGACATCGGACAGTGTTTTCACTTTGGAGATGGCATCATTTGCAGCCATCCCTTACTTTATGGCAAGGACAATCTATACAAGATCAATACAAGCAGGTGAGGTTTGGATATAAAACAAAGCCTAACAACAAGATTGGAGATTAAAATCATTTGACAGTAAACAATCATGAAACTTAAATATATAGTTCTTGATCTTTAGATTTGATTCATAACCAAAACAAAATTTAATTTTGGAGAACAATAGTGGAAATAATTTCTCTTCTTATACCAATATCATAAACTTGTAACTTGTACATGTCTGAACTTGTAACTTCAATCTTCACCACTAAAGTAGAAGTCACTATCAAACCAAGATTAGAAGATTCAAATCCAAGGATAGTCAAATTTAGCATCCTAAATTGGTGAAGTATATGAAACGCAACCACAGTCACCAAACACATTCAAGTCTCTCTCTACTCAGCTCAATAAATCTTGGGAAACACTTACAGTTAAGCAGCAGCAAATTATGCTAATACATAAGATTTGCAATGCATAATAAAATGCACATGCAAAGATATTAGTCATCTTATTCTAAGTTTATTTTCATGTTACATAGAGCATCAAAAATTTCTCAAGTTCATGATAATACATAAGATTACAACACAGAATGAAATGCAACTGCAAAGATATTAGGCAACTTAATTTATGTTAATTTTCACGTTACATGGAGCATCAGAATTTTCTCAGTGTCTGATTGCTTGGATACTCTTCTGCTTCAATGATAAAATTACAAACCATCAGAATAGCACCAAGTATTTGAGGCATGAAAGTCAGATGAACAATAGATCCCAGTTCCACAAGATGAATCAGCATAAAGATGGTGGAATGAACAAACAGATTAGTATACAAAATGAGAAACAAAAATAAACACACCGCTGCCAAGCGACATTCTACAACACGATTGTTGTAGTTTGTTGCAGCTGTCACAGCTTTCTGAGATTCTGCAAGAGAATGTGCAATTACAAAAGTTCCACCATTTGGTAATTTCACATCAGTAGCACGTATAGGATTAAAATCTATCAACTCAGCAAATCCAGTTTTTGCCATGATGGATATCGCCTGCCACAATAGAATAAATGATAGACTAAATTTCTGCATCATTAGATAAACAAGTTGCAAAACGGTAAATCCAGTTTAAAAGAACAAGGTTGAATATCATTCCATGCTGGAGTTTTGATGGAAGACAAAAAGCATGTGAGTTTTGTATAAGTTGGACAAGGGAAGAAATAGTATGAAATATTCTCATAGCAAAAAAAGTGAAAATAAAATTAAAGATCTACAAATCCCCAATCACCTTTTGTTTTAGAAGTACGCCTCTCCAAGGTAAGTCTATCTCTCTTTATGGAATAAAATTCAAGCAGATAGGCAATTTGCACTTGAGAACTACCCCCATTTACTATCTCGCCTCTATGCTAGGCCTAGGCAATAAATTGTCGATCTTTGAAAAGTGAGAAACATCTTGGCAATCCAAATTCCTCCAAATATCACTCCATCGCTATAAAACAAACCTAGCCACCCACCACCCAAGAGGTAGGACGTGGAAATGGTGGATAAGCCATTGTGAAATTAATTGGACTCATTTACACTGGGTTAGTTTCAAATCCTAGCTGACCAATGGCTAGAAATCAACCCAGACATAGTCCAATGCTTAAAGCAATCTGGAGAGAATATAGATGTGGATAGATGATCCTAATCTAGGCCATAGGATAGCCTAATACTGCAAAACAAAATCCACCAGTTCCCTACTCCCTTATTTCAGTTTTATAACCAATCTAGGTCGCCCAAGTTGATATTCGCTATAGAATCTCACAGAATTATGGCTGAAAATGTGTTTGGGATTATGATGGTTTTGGCAAGATGGAAACAGGAGGCATATTATTGATACTGACCTACTGTAATAAGTGATATACCAAGGTGAATTAAATCAAGCACAAAAATCAAAATAAGATTTGACATGATATTTAAATTTATGATTGCAAAACAGAAAATTAAATGATAGTTTAGACCATACAAAACTCCCCTTCAGAGGAAGTGTATTACTACAATAGCAATATTAAATGCAGATTGTAAATAGCAGCAGACAATTTACCTGATCCATACCTCCAGATTGTGTTCCAATATACCTCTCACATTCACATGTAAGTTGAGCAATTTCTTTCTGCAAGATATATATAAGATAAATGGGAATAAAATACAAGTTTACTGAAACTCTCTCACCCACATATATTTTGAACTATAATATGATGCATTAATTCAAACTTAATCATCAAATAAGATGGAAAAAAATGGATTAATAAAGTATTCTTTCACAATTACTGACTTAAAAAAACTTACAGATTTTTGGTTAGCTAAATAAATTATGAAACAAAATTCTTTATAGAAGTTCAAATTGTGAGCACAGTTATACCATCATTTGTAAGTTAATGCAACAAAAGATGATGATGTTTCAATTATCATGAGAACAATGAAAGCTAACAAAATTAATCGACGCAAACCTATGTAGATTCTACAACTCTGCAGCATACATAACCCAAAGAATCAAACTTCAGACTCATGCAATTTCAGCAATTAACAAAATACCTTTGGGAAATTATTATCAAGAACAGCCATTATAGCAATAGTTGCTGAACAGACCAGAGCTGCAGAGCTTGAAAGACCAGACCCTACATGAGATTGATAAGTAGTTTTCAATGCTATAGAATGCGCATAGGAACTATACCAAAAAATTAATAAATCAAGAAATTGACGAGGGTGGCACCTGTTGGCACAGTCCCATCAACAATTGCATCAAGGCCAAAGGGTAGACCAACGTCTGCTCCTTTAGATTTAGCATAGTTATATATGCCTTTGTATCTGAAAGTCAAGGGATTTTATTAAGTTTTAGTAAAAATAACAAAAATATGTCACATTTTAAATAAAGAAATGGTTGATGGATTGTATATAGTGAATAAGAAATGGTAGTTATTTAGCATGTTTTGTCATGCAAGGGAGAGAAACAATGATAGCATGTTCAATCAGACCAAACAAATTATTCGATGAAAAGTGAAATGACCATATTTTTTCTTGAGTGTTCATTGTCATCAAATCATGTTGGTCTGAGCTATATATAGGTAAGTTGATACATATTAGTAGTTGGTTTAAGAGGAAGGCTTAGCCACTACGGGGAATAATCATCTACAAGTGAAATGAGTAGAATGCGGTAGTAACTTATAGAATCATAGATGGGATTGTATGAAAAACAGTTCATTTTTAAAAATTATAATATCGTGACTTGTGAGTTCAACTTAATCATGTCTTTGCAACCAGAAGGCTTTAGAAGAGTCTTGGTGCCCCCGCGATCTACATTCCTTTTGTATATGAGTACAGCACTTGAAGCTATAAGCAGGTAACGCACATCCCTACCCTTGCAATTAGCACATGCTAGTGAACCGAGGTGTTGACTATTTTGGGGGAAACACAACACCTACAGCCTCATCTGCTTATAATGCAAGTGAATTTCACTATCTTGATGTTTTTCCTTTTCTCTTATCAATGTCCTAATTGAACCATTAGAATACACTGAAACTAATTTTAAAAATCATATATGAAAAAATTTCTAATGCTAAATAAATCATAATATGAAAGTTCTTAATGCTAACAGTTATACTGTAGAAACTAGATAATAGAATTATGTATTCCTCTTTCCAATAATAGCAAGTGAGGAGTTCTACTACAAAAGTAGAATTTTATGTGCTTCTCTTTACAATAATAGTGAGTGACGGGTTAGAAATAAAATTTATGACAAGATAAGAATGAGGCAGAGTGGTTCAGGGGTGAGGTATTTATATAGAACTTTTAGCAATTTTCATTTAAAAAAAAATAGTGTGTTTTGAAAATTATATATCCAGATGACCGTTATGTTCTTTTGTTTTTTATTTTTTTTAAAAAAAAAATGGGAAAGGTGATTTAGGGTGGTAACGTGCGTCCATGCTGTCCAGGCAAACAGAAATTAGTTCAGGCTGATTTAAGCCAACGGTCAGGAACTGCCCTCTTATAACATGGAGTTCTATTTCCTCTTATAACTAAGTTCTAAACTCAATCATGTTAATCAATCAATCACGAATTTCAACAGAAATAGTCCAACGTTGATGTTAAAGGAAATTTAGTAAACGAACAAGTATTATTTCCTCAAAAAAGGACAAGTATTAACACGATGCAATGACATATGGCGGTAGGTGTCCTCCAACTATAGCAGAAGGAATAATTTCTTACCCACAGATAAAATAATGGCCCCATTTGTGATTCTTCAAATCAACTTCCTGGTTATAAGGAATAAGAAAACCCTTGTTCATCTTCCACATGATAATAACCAGTATAGGAGAATGTCATCCAAAGAAAGGAGGAATACCTGATCAGGATCAGCAGGGTAAGTACACACAGAGTACTTCGGGTTCACGTTCCCAATCCTAATCTCTTTGCTCGACTCTCCGGCATCACGCTTCCCAATGGCCACGATCGTATCTTGCCGAATAGCCATCGGAAGCACCGAATAACCCTCATAATCGATGTGCTCGCCGATTAAATTAACCCTACCTACAGGAAAAAAAAATACAGATTAATAAACTCCCCTTGAAACGGAATCGTCATCACCACCTGACGGTCGAAGAATCCGCGACAAACAACAACGTCACCAGGTGATCGAGCGTAGAGTTGTGGCTCACGGCCAAAGAGCTCGACGAACTTCGCCTTGACGGTCTGGAATCGGATCTGCGCCTCCTGGAGCAGTGACCCATCGCCATAGACGGGGTCCAGAGACGAGTAGGAAGGGATTGGAAGATCCTCGTGCGCCATGATTGATCAAAAGCAGCGGCTGTGGTTGAAGTCTCTCGCTTTCACGGTAATCTGCTCCGACGATGGACTGTATTTAATTAGCCCTTCTTCGTGGCGGATATACGACAGCTGTTACATTCTCTCCTCGACAGACCGCATAAACACGACACTCGCGGGCGGAGGCAGGAAAAGCGGTGGGAAGGAAAGTATGAGGATTAAGGACATATTTATTTATTGTCTTCAAAAATTAATACCATTTATGATTTTATTGCCGTAGATCAAAACATCTAATTGGGAAGTTTGCTGATCGTAATCTCGTCGAATTTTAAAAATAACACCTTCAATGATTAAATGGGAGAGTAGGATTTTATTTTAGTCCTTGAAAAAAATAACACCTTCAAAAATTATTTTACATGTTTTCACTGGGCACAGTTCTCAGATAACTTCACTTAATTTTCATCCAAAGAGACATATATTTTGTTCTTGTGATGACAATGGTGAGATTCAGTGCTGGAATACCAGTCAATATTCATGTACTCAAGTTTCTCAGGTTAGTTTACATTTGCCTTCAGGTTAGTTTATATTTCTATGTTGCTGGCTAGGGTATTCTGTGGTATATAGACAGGAAGCTCCTGTGTCTCAGTAGTTAGATTTTCTTCCATGTTCACCATGCTGTTGCTGGGTTCCAAGAAAGGTCAGTAATACCAATACATCCTCTCAAGTCATCTAGATCAAATTAGATAGATCCTAAAAGTCAGTAGTCACCTAAATGATTGGTCGTGTATTTCATGTTTCTCCTTGTTCTCATCCAATTGCTTCACAGATGTATATAATTAACTCAGACTTAGTGCATCTTTGTTTGAAAATGCTGGCCAAAGATGATAATTTGGATGAATTTGGACTTTGTTAAATTGGTAAAATCAAAAGCACTCCTTTCTAAAGCAACTCGATCTCATTATTTCTTAAAAGTCTTATTGCCAAGGTGCTTTTACTATGCTTTCTGCTGCGCAATGTAAATCAGCCACTTATAATCTTTGGGGACGGGCGCACAAGGTAAATGCTTTCTATAATTTACCTTCTTTCACGGAGCGTAGGACTGTCTTGAGTGGCTATTAATATGACAACTTCTATCTTTTACTCTAATACTATGCAATATAAATTAGTCAAATCATTCTTCCCCATCAATAGCATGCATGGCTAGGCAAAAGCCGTGCAAAAAGGAGCTACCTACGTTCCTTAATTAGTATAGATGAGTAAAAGTTTAGTTAAATCAAATTAATTGATCAATTTTGAAAGTTTGATTCTCTTATTTTGGAAATTCTATCTTTTTAAAAATTTACAAAAAAAAAAATTTGAATAATTCGGTTAAGTTTTGATTTTAAATTCCTACATTAGTAAAATCGAATAAATAGATTTTGCCAATTGAATCCAACTAAACCACACTACTGTCGTGTCAGGTGCTCGAACATTTGATTTGTTTGATTTTAATTAAATCGATTCGATTCGATATGATCGATTCAATTTTAAACGAATTGCTCATTGCTATAGTGACAGGTACACTATGGTGGTGGTAGCCACATGCCTAACAAACATACAAATATTATCACAAGATATCTACAGTTAAATTTCTAGTTACGATAAATTTGTAAAGATTTTCAAACATACAACTATGTGATGGTAAACTTCTGAATTTACTAGGACATTTAATAAAAAAATTTAGCACAATTAAATTAATCATCCCAAATTTAGGATTACCTTAGATTAGGGGTGTAATCGAACCGAATCGAGCCGAACAATAGAAGGCTCGAGTTCGGCTCGTTTAACTTTTCTCTAAGCTCGAGCTCAAGCTCGAGTTCGATTCGAACTTTAATTCTTAAGCTCGAGTTCGGCTCGTAATAAAATTTAAGGGTTCGCGAATAGC
>JBBPFP010591094.1:0-16401 GCA_037974795.1 Kaempferia galanga | reverse complement strand
TTTTAACCTAATCCAATCTTTATTTAGATTTGTCCAAGTTCGTATTAATTTATTATACTATAAATTCCCAGGCGTTACATACACCTAGGGTCCTCAACCCTAGGATTTCCTGCCTAGTGTTCACAACCTCCAAGACTTCCACCTATGTCCGATCCCCGACCCGTAGGAATTTTCCTCTTGACATCCTCGACCTACCAAGTCTTTTCGCCCAGTCCCTCAGACCAGGACTTCGATGCCTAACCGCAGCTAGGACTTTCCACAGCCTAGGGTTACCACCTCCTAGGACGTAGGGTTACCTCCCCCTAGGATTTTTCACTTGTCTAAGATCACTTAAGACTTTTTTGCACACTTAATTTAGCTCATTAGATCAACAATAACCCTTAACTTTGAACCATTTGTCATTATCAATGCCTACGTTCAAATATTGATACACCTGTACCAATAAAATTAATCCTAAACTTTGATACCAATTAAAAGCAATAGAATGCATATAATTAAACCTAAGCATGCATCTGATGGTATCTAGTTATTATCAATCTTTATAGCTACATTTTACATTGAAATAATAACAGAACCAAAAGTCTAACTATAATCAAGAGCTAATGCCATTGCCTCAATTGTTGTTGTTTAATGTATCCACGAATGTAGTGAAAATTTTCCTACAGGAGCTACGTGACAACCAAAGTCTCTGTTTGAATAGGGAAGAGAAGAAGGACGAAGAAGGGTCAACAATTCAACATCATGCCCTAATGAATATTGACTTCCTCTTCTTATACAATCCCATCCTGTAGGGACCATTTCCATAATCGGATAATAACCCATTAACAAACTGTCAATATTAAAGAATCGAGTTATTGGATTCTACACAAATAATCCACATCTGATAAATTAAACTCCCTTAATACACCATATATTAGATCACTTAATAGAGTTAGAATTCTTAATGACAATTATATGTGTGTTATTACTGCCACCGAATGGAGACTTAATCCTTCAAAGGTTTTGTGTTTAATAAGTAAAAATAAAATGTATAAAACTTAAATATACTAGTATAAGTATAAGGACAATTGATAATTAGGAGATAACGAGTTACCTATAACTAAGAGCTATTTAGTAAAGGGAGGGTTGATAAAGATATGTTATTTAAAATATAGTAGTATCGTTGAAATGGAGAAGGATGTTGAGTGTTCTTTATAATAAGATACTTTTAAAGTTTAAAGAAATTTGTATACAATAATAGTTAGACATGCTATATTATATAAAATTAAATGTTTGGCTATAAAGCGAGCACCTGAATAAAAGATAAGCCATAAAAATAAGAATATTAAAGTGGATATGAAAAAATATGATGATAGTAAAAATAAAAAATAAGAATATTAAAGAGAAAGTCGAGATTGCACTTATTGGTATCAAAATATACTTAAACGTCCAATAAATATACCGATTAGGTATGTAGTATTATGGTAAATACGTATATTAATAGAGGAAATAGAAAATAAAAGAAGACTTAGTTAACAATAATAAATAAGGATACAATTTATTTAAATGTAAAAGAATATAGAGTAGGGGATCAAGGCAGCATAGAAAATATCTATATTTACCAGGATAAAAGCTTTAATTATTATTGTATATTGAAGAACTAGTTGTTCAAAGTCATATTATATATGCTAACAACATGGTTATATAAATTGCATTTTAAGAAAAATATTAGGAAACAAAACACAACCAATATTTTTAGGTGATATATATAGGATAGTGAAGAACTAGTTAATTACTTCTTATTGAAGCTAAGATATTTAATGGTTGTTAGCTTCATATGAACACACATAATGGTTCATTATTTTCATATCTTGGAAGGGTACTTTAAAACCCAACATGAGTAGCTTCAAGGGGGGGTTATATTGGCTATAGACTAGTCATTTTGAGATGTAATAGATTTCATCTTAATTGAACATCAAACCATTTTGGTTTCATGATTCTACTATGACAATATTTTCTAGTCTTCAATGAGTATATCATATAAGTGTCACTATTAAATTTCATCCGAAAGTATTCGATTAATTTAATAATTTATTATGATAATATAATATTTGAATTCAATCATCTTTTTACGAGCACATCCATAATTATTTCACATTTGTCACAAGGGGTGCTTGAACATATCAACAAGTTTTTGGAGCAACTACCAGAAGATTATGCCCTTATTGTAACGTAAGCTCAGTGAGAATAATCATCAAAAGATTCTAATATTATTTTGTCGTCTTCGATTATTGTCATCAATGCGCGAATATCCGGTGAAACCCGGAGTAGGAATTTCTCATGCGTGAATTTCCTATTTTAACACCAAGTGAGGGCTAAGAGTATCACGTAGATATGTCCATAGATAGAGGGGAGCCCTTTGGTAGGGTTGCATATAGCCAAAAATGGCATGTCCTTGGATGTAATTTCAAGTTAGATGTTCCACACTATAAATTACGCCCCACAACACACCACACCAAACCACAAGGGCACACCTCAACGCATGGCGCACCATCAGAGTGTGAGAGAGGTGTATAGAGAGTGCGTGAAAAACCACTCCCTGAGGCACGGCGCCAGCTACACCATCGACGGCTGTTGCAAGTTCATTCCAACGGCCACTGACGACCACCTGCAGTGCGGCGCGTGTGGCTGCCATCGCAACTTCCACCGCGCGGACTACTGCATCGTCGCCACCCTGCCCGTGGCGAGCAGGAGGCGGCAGCCGCGGACCAGGTTCACGGAGGAGCAGAAGCGGAGGATGGCCAGGTACGCTGAGAGAATAGGGTGGAGGGTCCCAAGGGGCCGGGTCATGCGCGCCGACGAGGCAGAGGACCAGTTCTCGAGATTCTGCAGCGAGATCGGGGTGAGTAAGCAGGTGTTCAAGGTGTGGATGCACAACCACAGGGGCAGCAGCACTAGTGCTGCTCCAGCAGCTGCACAGGTGGCGTCGTCAGCGGCCACCACCAGCAGCAGTACGTCGATGGATGGAGGAGAAAAAGAGGAAGTGATCAAGATTTGCGACGAAGCCATGGAGGAGGAGGAGGAGACTAAGGATCTGGATTGAGATAATCTTTGTTATCTAACTAGTAACTGCATGCAGTGCGTTTTAGACATGGAATATGTCTTGATTGGGCATGCTTTCTTTTATCAATAATAAACCATCATCATCTGAATTAATCCTGAATCCTTGATGAAAAGCATTTCTTGTTTTAATTTCCAGTCTGATTTATTGACAAGATCGATTCATGCATGTCCAGACCTTTCCAACCTATTCTAGATTCTACACTCATCGTCAGTACATCTATTGTCTCAGTTAGCATAACTAGTTTTCCTTTCCCCTCTGAGTAATCCTAGGTCCTCTTTCTATTGCACTTTTGGCCTTGGTTATGTCTCTTGAGTCTTGTGGAAGTTCATCACTCCCACTATCACTTGGCTTGAATGGCATAGACTGTCTGCATGGGAAGACAAAGTCAAATTACCATCAGCTGGATTGAAATATATTGAAAAAATATTCAATATTGATATAAGTTCAAAACACCCCAATCCAATCCCCTCGTTGCGTTCAAAGCTAACAAGTGCACTGCTCTTGGGTTGCCAGCGTTAGCCTTAAGTGCGACCTACTTTGTTGAAGTGCGACCTAATTTGTTGGGTTTGTGAGAATATAATCTGACATATTTTTTTTATCCTTTTATTTTAATCTATAGATAAATAAGTGGTATAAGTTTAGATCCTATCTTAGTGGAGTCTATCTAGATCCTATGTTCAAGGGAGTCTATCCAGATCCTATTTTCAAGGGATAGAAATTATCTAGATCCTATTTTTATGGATCTATTCTTATCACTTCGTGCTCTATATATAGAGCCCACAATGTATGCTTTTATTCACTCACTGCAATAAAGTTTTAATTCCTCTTCTCGTTCAGTTTTTTTCCGCGTTACCTTTAATTTTTTTTGTGTTCTTTTTTTCTTGCTTCGGGTGTGGTCATCGATTCTGAGCCAACATCCGCTACCCACGTCCGATCCCCTATCTCCTCATATATATTCTCCGCACATCTTGGTACCTACGTTCTCTCCTCACCTCCGATCCGAAGACACTCAACCAAGGCCGATCTAGAAGAGTCGGGCATGGTTAGACGAGACCAAGTTGGAGAGGTCAAATGAGATCAAGCTGAAGAAATCGAGTGGGCCAAGCTGATAGACCTTGGTCGACGGAGCTAGAGAAGTTGAAACTAAGGGAGCTCGGGGTGACCGAGCTGAAAGAGTCAGGTAAGCCGTACCAACAAAGACTAGGGTTTACTCTGAACTAATCTGATATCTTTGACTTACACCTTCGCTAAATTTTAGACCGAGAGTCTTAACTTTTGACTTGGCGGACACCCATATTTGCCACATCAATTATTATTCACAGACTCAATGGGGCCTGTCACCTTTGCAGTGCCTCTCCCTTTTATGTTAAATTTACGCTTCATGCATTAACTTCCCCGTCCTTCGTTCAATTATCAAATTAATTGTCATTAGGGTGCAGGTCTCGAAGAAGCATCGGAGCATATCTAGATTTTGTATGCAACCTTGCTATATATTTTATAAGCTGGACTCATGACTTTAACATCATATGACAGTATTTTACCGTTCCCTCAAAGGTCTAGATCTCCTTCGTTATACGGATTATAAGTTAACCAAATAAATTAAAATTATGAAGATTTTATAAATTATATTCATCCATAAAATTCTAATCGATATGGATGAATATCAATACCTCATTAATCAATTAAATAAATTTTAAAATAAAAAAATTAAATAATCAAATTTAAATTGAGAGGTTAATAATTTAATTCATTTTAAAGCCGACTTGTTTGACTTTATAAAATGAATTTAAACAAATTAAAATTTGACCGATTCATAACCCTTGTCATTGGATCCTCCAAATCTCCTAGATCTCTTAGACCAACAATTTTTTTTTTTTTTTTTTTTTTTTTTTTTTTGAGAATCTAACAAGGTTCAGAGGACATATAAAGAAGACAGTCAGCCCTGCAAATTAATTGATCTTGAGGGTGAAAACAATCAAAACAGTATTTAATATTCTCTGCTGGCATGTAGTGTGTCTTCGTCCAATTATTAATTTATTATACAACAACAACTCAACAACTGATCACAGGCAAATGGTGACCTCATTAACCTGTCCAAGTGACCACGCCAAGCTACTTTTCCAGCACTCTGTGCGTGGAAAGAGCCCCAGAAATTAATGCTGCTTGTTAGGTCAAAGGCCTTCTCTGACTGTTCATAAAGGTTTTCAAGTGACCTAACTTGTGCTGGCCTTGAATCATTGTTCCTTAGTATTTCAAACTTAATGTAAAAGTTTATAACCAAAAAGATTGACCGAGTGATAATATATATTAGTTTTTCTCAATCATTGCAAGTAACGTGGATCTCTAACTCCAAACATCAGGGTTGATGCTTGGAGTACACTTCAGTGTACCTTCTAAAAATGATGTGATTCCCTGCGCACATACATCTCTTTTATAAAAAAAAAAAAAGTTAAATGCCATTAGTTTTTCCATCATTTGGATGTGGTATCTGTAGTTAGAAAGTTGATTGGAAATTAGAAGCCGTGGAAGAAGGAGATTTCATTGGGTAGGGATGTTTAGTCCGGCCGCATTAAAAATTTTATAATAATGAGATTGCTGATTTATGATATATTATAAATAATAATTAATGAACTCGACACATGATAACTCAAGAGTTCGACACACGCTCGAGCGATACTCGACTTCCCACTCGACTTAGGAAGTCATTTGGCTCCATATCACTCAGGAGCACTTGGCTTTAACCTAGTGACATCCTACTTATGCTCGGATAATTCAGTCAAACCTACAATTCGAGATTCTTAGCTCAAGTCATCTCGATAGATAAAGTCTGAGCTATTCCGTAATATTAATTCAATAAATTCTTATAACTCTAATAATACTTTCAATAATGTGACTTTCTAAAAAAGAATGATAGCAAAAAGTGAAATCTGTCACCCAGTAGTTCCACACGGCAAGTTCATCTGTGAGTAGGTAAATCAAAAAGTTATAGTTGACCAATACGAAAAGGACTTTTTTTTCTCGATTTTAATAAGATTCAGATCTTTACCCTATAATAGTAATTTTGCCTCACTAATTAACTTAATTTTGTCGGAAGATTTTTTTTTAAGAAAAGAATGAATCATGCGGTCTTATTTTGCATTATAAAATATTTCTATTCGTTGCTCACTCCTAAACAAATATTCCTTTTCTAACTAATCTTGAAGTTTATTGGTTGTGTTGGTGCTAAAACTTGAGGTTGAAGTTTAACTTTAGTTCCACCCACTTGAGAGTCACATGGCTCTATCCATCTTAATTTGTCTAGCAGTTGCCGTATGCCTATTCTCTTTATAGCCGTCAAATTACTCCTGGCGTACCTTATCAAATGTCTTTAATATTATAAATAATACAAATTGAATTATTAAAAACAATTGTTTTTTTATTTATCTTACAATTAAAGAAACAGTGTGAATATTTTAATAATTAATTTTTAATTAATTTAGTAAAATTTAAAATTAAATTACATTTTTTTTTCTTTTCAATCAAAAATAATTTCAATAATAATTAGTAATTTCAACTTATTATTATTACTTTCTAATGTTGATTTCTTTACGTTATTTTTGACAAAATTTAATTTTACCGGTTATATATGAATTTAAAATATTGTAGATATTTTATTTAGAAATCTATATTTTTTAAAAAATTATATTTTAATTACTTAAATTTAGAATATAAATTTTTAATTATTTAACGGTAAATATTTATTTTATAAAATTTATATATATTATTGCTAGTATTTATAAATAATATATAAAAAAATGATAAACTCAGTTAGTTTCTTATTGACTATCTGGGGTGATCGGCTCGGCCCCACGGAAGTTTCCCACCGACCACTAGGATAAATCGGGAAGTACTCACGGTGGGCAGCACAGAAGTCCAGCGTCCCTTAGTTGTAATTTCTATTTGGATGAAAAATCCTTGCAAATGGATTTATGTAATAAATTAATAACTAATACCTGGAAATAAAATGGATAATCGCTTGGCCGAGAAGGAATATTCCGCGGAATCTCATGTGCGTCGACGTCATCCGGCACCGAGACCAGAGTAGGGCTAGCTGGCGGCCACGCTTGCTCCTTTCCCAGTTGGCACGGCACATCGCACGTGGCCAGCTGCTCTACTTTACCGAAATGCCTCCGCGCTTCCTCCTTCACCCGCTACTTTCTCCTCGCATCCATCGCAGGGGTACTCGAGTCATTTCACTACTTCTACGTCGGGATGACGTGGCCAGAAATAGCCAACGTATGGAATATTCTCGCCTACATCATCGTATGGAAGGCTGGGAAATTATTAATTTTACTTGCCCGCCCGACCGCCCGCCCACTCACGAATATTATTTACGTTTTTATTATTTTCTCATTTTATAAAATTAAATATTTTCAAATTTTTGTTTCAGTATATAATAATATACTGACTCACCGACGAAGAGAAAGGAAGTAGAGAGAGAGAGAGGATCAGAGGAGACGGAAGTGGGTGTAAAAAGTTTGGGTGCTTTTGTTTCTCTTCGTCTGCTGCTCTGATACGGAGCAGAGGCGTTTGGCGAAGTTATATTCGTGGCGGGGCGAGCGGAGGCGGTGACAGGCATCTCAGTAGCCCTTCCAACGAACCGGCCTAATGCTCCGCCCCGGCGCGGTCGACCCGGTCGCCAACCGGTTCGGCTCCGCTCTGGTTCTCCGCGACGGGACGGAGACGGACAAGGGCATGGAGAAGGACAAGCCCGACGACGGCGGTGGCGGCATCCTCGGCTCCCCCGTCTCCCCACTTCGCCCGCGGGCTAACACCAGCAGCAGCTCTAGCTCCTCCGGATCCGCCCCCGGACGACCACTGCCGCCCGCCAGGTCCGCGGACTCTAGCTCCACTGCTGCCGCGGACGGCGGCAGGGTCTCCAAGACCACCCACCGCCGCTCCGGATCCGGCCAATTGATTTTCTCCTCTCGGGCCGCCTTCGGCGGCGGGTGTAGCTCGGCAACCTCGCCGCTGACGAATGTGCTTCCCGCAGGCAACATCTGCCCCTCGGGGAAGATCACGGGCATGGTGCCGAGGACCACGGCGGCGAGGAGCGACGTGCTCGGCTCCGGCACCGGGAACTATGGCCACGGAAGCATAATGCGCGGGGGGCGACCGGGAGGCGATCCAGCGACGGCGAGCCGGGGGGATCCGAGGGTGGATCCGCAAGAGGTGACGAGGGCGGGGAATGAGCAGTACAAGAGGGGGAACTATGGCGAGGCGTTGCTGTTATATGACAAGGCGGTGGCGATGTGCCCGGAAAATGCTGCCTGCCGGAGCAACCGAGCGGCGGCCCTAGCGGCGCTGGGGAGGTTGGGGGAGGCGGTGAAGGAGTGCGAGGAGGCAGTCCGGCTGGATCCATCGAGCTGCCGTGCGCACCATCGCCTCGCAAGTCTATACCTGCGGTGAGAATCATCTCTCCTCTCCATAAATGCAATCGAACATCTTTAAAAAAAAAAGTTCATCCTACGATCGATGAGTTTTGATCTTTGCGGGGAATTTGCCCCCTTTTTAATCAACCAACAATTTGCAATGATTTTGTGTTCTTGGTGTCTGCTCATTCGATGAACAAGGTAAAAAAGTGAGGAGGTCATACTCATGCCTTGCTGTTTGGTGCTGTCGATCATTTGCGTTTCTTTGATCTTATTACCCTCTATCTCGGGCTACGACCTTTGTCTGCTATAGTTGACGATTCTGTAAACGTCGCCCATGTTTCATGGCCCCTGAACATTGTCATTTTCAGTGACAGACCACAGTATGGATTGTATTTTGTTTCTTTCCCACAAGACTGTGAAACGCCCAAGATGTGCTAAGATATTGCCACCTAGTTTATTCTCTCATGATTCTTCACTGAGTACAATTCATGGTGTTGTCCAGTAGTCTCTTTTCTACAATTACACTTGCTTGTTACTCGTTGTAGGTTAGGGCAGATAGAGGATGCAAAACAGCACCTATTTTCAACAGGGGCCCAGCCAGACACTAGAGAATTGCAAAAGCTGCAGACACTGGAGAGGCATTTAGGCAAATGTGATGAGGCGAGAAAGGTTGGTGATTGGAAAAGTGCATTAAGGGAAGCTGATGCAGCAATTGCAGCTGGAGCAGATTCTTCTACAACGGTACATTCAAAAAAAAAAAATATTACAAATTGTGGATTCTTTCAAGAAACAATTGAGCAAAGAAATCATATGTAATTGGAAATTTTCAGATAATGGCAGCAAAAGCAGAAGCCCATCTCCGGATTCTTCAGATAGATGAAGCTGATTCGGTCTCTTCCAACTCGCTTAAATTTGAAAAATCTCCTTACTCGGATGCCAAAATCTTTGGCATGCATCCAGGTTCCTACATCTACATGATTCGTGCACAAGTTGATATGTTCTTAGGAAGGTGAGCTGGAGTTTTTGTTTTTGTTTTTTAAATATATAAAAGGATTCTTGAACCGTTTGAGCAAAAAGTGGGAATTTTGCAGGTTTGAAAATGCAGTTGAATTAGCTGAGAAGGCTAGGAGGATGGATCCCAGAAATATGGAACTGACATTGATTTGTAGCAATGTCAAGTCAGTTGCAAGAGCTCGGACTCAAGGGAATGAGCTCTTCAAGTCTGGAAATTTTGCAGAGGCCAGCGCAGCTTATGGTGAAGGGCTCAGGCTTGATCCTTCAAACCCAGTCCTCCTTTGCAATAGAGCTGCATGCAGGTCGAAGCTTGGACAGTGGGAGAAGTCCATCGAAGATTGCGACCGAGCCCTCAAAATCCAACCCCATTACATCAAGGCTCTTCTGCGTCGGGCTGACTCCTATGCCAAGGTGAAATCTTTTATCATCTGGACACTTCAAGATATGAATCATCCATTAAAAATTAATACAAAGAATTGGTTTCTCATCGTGCTTGGTAATCAGCTTGAGCGATGGTCTGAATCTGTAAAAGATTATGAACTTCTCAGCGAGAAAATTCCAGGAGATACTGAGGTGGCTGAAGCATTGTTTCATGCACAAGTTGCTCTGAAAAATTCACAGGTTGGAGCCTCTAATTTGAAGTTTGGAGGCTACGCCGAGGAGATTACTAGTTTGAAGCAGTTCCAGGCTGCGATCAGCTTACCTGGTGAGATTTTCCCCCTCATCTTTCTCAGATCTTTGTGTTATCTTAACTTCCGGTTGCAGTTGCATACATATTTCTTTAGCTAATTTACTTTAGATCGGAATATATATCAAGTGGTCTTTGAATAGAGTTAGTGTTATACAATGTGCCTCAAGTTTTCAACACTGCAGGAACTTCTATCATTTACTTTATGGCAACATCCAATCTGCAATGTTCCCAGATTTCACCATCCGTTAATTCATTGTGCACCCGCTATCCATCTGCAAATTTTTTCAAGGTATCGTCACCATCACTATTATCATACATTGGTACTCATCCAAATGCTGGTGCTCATCTTTGCCTGATGTTTTCCCTACATGAACTTAAGGTCGACATCAACAAGAGTCCTCCTGTTGCCAAGTCTGAAAGCGTGAGGGCCGTGCCTACATTCAAGATCTACAAAAATGGGATAAGGGTAAAGGAGATGATCTGCCCCAGCCAACAAGTGTTGGAGCATTCTGTAGGGCACTATAGCTAGGGATAAGTTGAAGCACTAGTTCCATAAATTCATATAAATTTTCAGATCCCACCAGACCAGTTATGTATTCATTCATTGACTGGAGACAAGACTGAGTTCTGCTTTCCTTCCTATGATTAAACCACGCAGATGTCTGTTAAGAGAAGATGTCCCAGTTCCTGCATAGGACAAATAGTGTAATCCTCCAGGTTAGTTTGTATAATGCACTGGGTTCTGAAGTCGAACGGATATTCTTTTAGTGTATATACATTATATAGAGAGCATCTAAATCGGTCTGGAGGTTGGGTTGAGATTGGTATATCAATTCATTGTTTCACATTACAATCAATGTTCAATTTTGTTGCTGCCACTGTTGCAGGTGGAAGCTTACATGTGACTTCTGTTCTGTAGAATAAATGAATCGACAATATTCTCTCTTACTCTATATGCTTCAAACTTGAATTTGCTACCATCTGTTAAATTTTGTGATAGAACTCTAGATCTTATGTTCCATTCCTATCCCTTTTTTTTAAACATATATTGGACTGGATTTTTCAATCAATTTCTTGAAACTGATGGCATCATTCTGGTGGTCGATCCAATCCGTGCCAACTGACAACATGAGCTGTTTAGGTCTTGGTTTTAAATGGCATAGCTGCATCATGCATGCATCTCTTTATAAGTAAACAGCTGGGCAGATAGCAATGAGCAATAGGGAAACACATTAAGTCTGTGATCCCATGCAATTTTTTTTTTTTTTATTGGACTGGTTTTTTTTGTTTGTTTTTTTACCGGAATTGTTATTCATATCTAGCTGCAATTATATACATATTTAAGATCAATTTTGAAAATCCTCAGATGAAATAGAACATCAATAATTGTTCCTTTTTAGTGACTGTATATTTGATTTGCTATTTCATTTCATTCCGTGTCTCTAGACTCACTGAAGATATTGAAATAACGAGTATAATGTTTTTCTATTGGCTTAAAATCTTAAACATGACGATCATTCAATTAAGTTTTAAACAGAATTATATACAATATTCTTTTTACCTTTAACTACACCAGGTATTCTTGGTAATGAAAAATAATTGCGTTGAATAGTGCTGCAACTGTCTATCAACATTTGCCTTTTCTCTAAGTTTTCAATCCCATAGCAGTTTGCCCCTTTGTATTTAAAAAATAATACTTAATCTCCTTTCACTTAAAGTCAAAAATAATAATAATAATAATAATAAATAATCAAAATAACTCTGACCTAAATCATAATTCTAAATGTTAAAATTATTTTTCCCAAAAGTAACCTCCGACTTCTAGAGAAAAAAAGAAAGCAAAAATAAAAATACATATAACCGTTGAAAGTTTAACCTTAATCAAACTTGATCTCTATATAAGCCAAAGATCTCACTTGTTTTTGAAAAAAAAAGTCACAAAATTCATAAATGCATTAATATAAACAACAGAAAAATAGCAATTCTAAAAAGGAATAACATCCAAAAACTCATTCATCACCCTCATCAAACCAAAAAAAAGTTAGAATTCTAAATTCATTAACCAAAATAAAATGAAGATGGAATAAAGTTCATTATTAAAAATTTCCTTATCATCGTCAAATATGACATATAATGAAGTAGTAGTGAAGTGTTGGTATGACAAAATTACACCAATACGCGCATCAAAGATATTACAAAATCCAAGAAGAAAATTTATTAGCTGTTGTGACTACAAGGTTAGTACTTAAACATCTTAATATACCACATAAATCCAAAACCATTAACAACTAATGAATGTCAACCCACTAACATCTAATGGATGTCAACTACTATTTGCATGTAGAAAAATGGTGAATATGAGTTCTTCCCGTGGATGAATGAAATAGAAAAAGAAAAACAAGACTTTAACCTCTCCACCTTCTAAAAAGTAAGTTAAGGTTAAACTTTCAACGGTCAATTTTTTTTCTCCCTTTTTTGCCTAGAAGTCTGAGGTTATTTTTCAGTAAAGATTTTAGTCACAATAATTTTAACGTTTAGAATCAGAGTTTAAGTCAAGGTTTACTTGACTTTAGGTTAAGGGGGTTAAATGTTATTTTTTAAATCATTGGGATAAACTGCTACAGGATAAAAAACACAAGGGGACTTAAAAGTTATTTAGTCTTTTATTAAGCCTCATTACTCTAGCATCAAGTCTATCATTGAATCAACATTGATTTTAATGTTTCTTGGAATTGCATAGTAGATTGGAAGAAGTGTAAGCAAATTAGGAAGTTGTTGTCAAGGTAACATGAAGAATGAACCATTTCCAAGAAAGCAATATGTTGAGACACGTTGGGATTGTGTACTTGAGGACGATAACAACTATACCCTTTTTGATGAGTGTAATATCCCAAGAATACACAGATTACATTTTTTTGGAGTCAACTTCTCAAATTCCCTTATTGTTAGCCAAATAAAACATGTGCATCCAGAATTCAGTGCTTCACCCCAAATAATTTAAGCAGTCGATGATGAAGAAGAAGTCGATGATGAAGAAGAAGAAGAAGTGTGAGTTTCAACACAGGTTAAGTGTGAGATAGCACCCTGAGAGGCAAGATAGGTACTCAGATCTTTTTGTCAGTCCTTTCAGTGCTTCGATATTTGATAAAAAAAACATTAAGATGAGAAGTTTGTATTTAACAAGTTGGTCGAGCGTGTAGGCTAACTCATTCAAAGACTCAATTACCAAATGTCGGCAGCTAGGAATTGCCCATGTTCAAATTAGGAGTTTTGGATCCATAGATTTAGAGCTAACTAAACCTAATATTGAATTGTTTGTGACTTTGGAAAGGTTTGGGACTTAAATAACCATTTTTGTTGAAAGCGGGTCAACCAAACATTTGAAGTTTTTCAACTAAAGCTTCTTATTTGGTTAACCTAGTTAATTGGATCGACCAAACAATTTTGTTTAGGTTTCCATATAACCATGCCAAAGAGCTTTTCTAAATCTAAATAAAGGATAAATCTGAATTATGTATAATCAGAATTACATACAATAATTATGTATATACCATTTCATGGCAACTATATGACTTTATATTAATCATAGGACTTACTAAAAGGATGTATGGGTATTAAGTGTCAGCTAGTGAGAATCCTAGGATTTACACTTTCTATTGGTTATTTCCTTCTACATTTGAGTTACTGAAATTATTACCATGGGTGAGAAAAAAATTACATAAATAAAATAAAATGAAACATCATATGTTGGTCAGATCAAGAAGCAATGTTACTTGAACTTGTTAATGGTTTGTGGCCAATTCCACCAAGCGAGAAACGGTAATTGTTTTCGATTTCTCCAAAGCCTCTGAGCAAATGCAATCAACTTAGCTAATGTCTCAGTTCAAGTACTTTGAGGTCAATTACTACGGAGTGTGTACATATCTGACATAATGCTAAGATGAAAACAAGGTTCAACTACATTGAACACCACAAAGCAATCCAATTTGATTAAAGGGAGTATTGGAACTAACCAAGGAAATCAATGGCCGACCACATCGCCAGGCTTCCATGAATTGCCCCATCTCACTTTCCTGATTGATCAGCAGAACGCGAACACTTGACGTTGCCCTTGAAGATTCAACAAATTGGAGGAAAGTTTTGATTCGGAAGACACAAAATCCGTGTTAGTTTGATCCACGAAGCGAAAAATTGGAAGAATTAGAAAGTTTTGAGAAGTACCTCGATCTCGAAGACCGACACGTTCCAGAACAATTGTCACCGAAACGAACAAAGAAACAACTATTTAGCAATTTCCCCAAATGATGCAGCACGATTAAGTAGGCAGAGAAAGTTTGAGAGGATCACCTCTCTGTAGAGCTGCAAGCAGAGTTTGAGAGTCTCGACGTGCTCCTCGAAGCCGAGCGTCCGCAAGGCCCAAAGAAGATCATCGCCGTTGATCGTCTTCCTCTTTTCCCGCTGAGACTTACCGTTCTCCCTGCGCCGAAAGCCCACAGACGGTAAAGATACTCATCAAGCGGGAGAAGAGGAGAAGGTGGAGCGTGGTCGACTCGGCTTACTCGCTGGTGACGTAACTGATGAACTCGGAGACGCACTCCCGAACTGACTCCTTGGTGTCCTTGCCGATTTTTCCGTTCTCGGGGACGGCCTTCCTCATGATTCGGCCGATGTTGGCGATGGGGAGGAAGCGGTCCTGCTCCCGCACACTTCCGCCGCCGCGTTCGCCAGAGTTTCCGCTCTCCGGCGAGCCCGGGGCCCCGGATTCCGCCATGGAGGCGAAGGGCGCAAACCCTAATCCTGGTCGACATTGGTGAAACGAGGAAGTGGCGGTGCGAACAAAAGAGGAAATCGCAACAGTAACACGCACGATGAGAAAGCAAGAGAATGAGAGAATAAACTCGCCGGGAGAGGAAGTGACGGAGGGAGGAAGCGACGGATTGGACGGCGATAGAGGCGGCGAAAGAAGCGGATAGAGCGTGAAGACGATGGAGTCAGCGCCGTCAATTCGATTCTGTTCGAGAACACGAACGGGAAGCGCTACTATACGATCATATTACAGATAAACTATGTAACAATTATAATTCTCTAGTTGCTATAATTATAATTATGATCTCAAAGTGTATTAATAGACTAATAGTTTTTATAATATATTATTATAATTTTAATTAAAGGTGAAGTATTCATATTGCGCGCCGCAGCGCGCACAGCAGATCTCGATTTCTTTGTTTTTTTGGAAAAATTAATATTTTTATAAATATAAATTTTAAATACCCGTAAATATCTAAAATTTATTTATTTTTAATTTTTCTTTTAATTTAATACTATAACCCAATTAGAAAATTTAAACCCTATAAATAAAATCTTAATTTTTTTAAAAAACTTTTTATCCCTAGGGTTTAAACTTCCCAACTAGTTTATAGTATTCAAGAGGTAAAATTTGAAGGTTTTACCTCTAGGGTTTAAGTTTCCTAATTGAGTTCTATTGTTAAGTTAAAAGAAAAATTAAAAACAAATAAATTTTGGATGTTAATTTTTTTAATTTTTTTTTTACTGCTAAGGTTCAAACTTTCTAATTGGTTTATAGTATTCAAGTAGTAAAATTTTAAGATTTTACCTCGTTCAAGTTTCTTAATTGAGTTACAGTATTAAGTTAAAAAATGCAAACAAATAAATTTCAGACGTTTACAATATAGTATAATAACACATTTAGGGTTTATATTTAAATGAATATTATTTTTTAATTAAATTTTAAAAAAAATTAAAAAAAGGGCTGATCCCGGCGTGCGTAGTCGCACACTGTGCGGCGTGTAGGGTATACATCCTTATATGAGCGATCATGGGCGACAACCGACGTGGCGCGCTGATGTGAATAAAATCCAGCATTTTCTTTTTCTCTTCAAAACGCACGGGCATATTTTCACTCTCTCTCTTCCCTTCCATTCACTCACGTCGCTGCTTTTCAAAACCAAAGCTTTAAACCCTCTTCCCCTCCCATCCCGCTCCACTCTTCCCCTACGTCAAACCCTAGACCTAAGGCATCTTCTTAGGCGATCAACCGTGTGGAGTGAGTTAGATTTTTGGTCCAATTTGTACTGCTTATCTCCAGGGACGGATCCAGGAATTAGAATTAGGGGGGGCTTGACTTAATATAATAAATTATATATTATTACCAAAATATA
>JBBPFP010589991.1:0-16404 GCA_037974795.1 Kaempferia galanga | reverse complement strand
ATTTTATTGTTATTATTTTTAACATTAGATGTGGTAGCATATGTCGAATTTACATTTTTTTTCTTGCCATAATCACATAAACCAACACATGCGAACAACTAATAGTTTGAATTATTTTGATTGTGTAAAAATTACCATTGAGATGGACAATCTATTTTCTTTTTCTCTTTCTCTTCCATTTTTTAAAAACGTTATAAAAGTATTCGTATTGGTGAGTATTATAATATTTTTCATCTCATTAAAAATATATATATTTTACACGTCACATATATGTTATATTAATCTATTTTTTTTTCATATTTATTTTAGCATTAACTTTATATATACATTGTAAACAAAATTTTATTTTATTATTTTATTTATATAAACGAATGCTTTGAAGGTGTTCAAAGTCACGTTGGTATAAACACAGTTACATATTAATTTTAACATCAATAATTATTATAACACCCTATAACTCATAGCAAAGTAGTTGGAGGCATTGGCGAGATGTAGGGCAAGCAAATCATTTTTTATCACCATAGTTGGAATAATATTATTTCTTTCACTTTCTAATTATTTCATGATTTATAAAGATTATAGGAGGATAAGAAAAAGAGGATAACTTTACAATTTTGTTTAAACGGCAAATTTCATGATTTTAAATACACTTTTTAATCGTATTTAGAGGAGGTTCCACGTGTAGAATTTGCTGATGTAGCAATAATGTTAGTCTCAAGTCAAGTTTAACGGAGATTAAAGATGAAATTATGATAAAGATTAAGTTTTTAAATACTTTAATTAAAAAATATGAGATGAATTTACAGTTTTAATGGCTGTGATAAATTTTAGAAAATATGAGAACTCTAATGAAAAATAAACGTGGTGCATTGGGAGTTACTATATCCTGCGAGCAGCTCTTCGAAAAAGTGTCATATGGTCTCTCGTTGATTGCTTTCCATGTCGGAGAAGAGCGTGGACAAATCACCTTTTGATTAGGGTTTCCCTCGATCTCGCCTCTCTTCTAAATCTGCGACTTCATTCAGAGCTAGTGAACCTTCGTCCACAGGGTAGCGTTCTGCTGATGGAGTCTCTTTCCAGGTCGAGCGGCGACGAGGACGAGCTCAGGAGGGCTCAAGGATCGTCTCAAAGATGTGCGTGTTTGAGATTTTTTTTCTCTCTTTTGTTTTTGTGTTTTTGTTTTTTTTTAAGAAGCAAAAGAGAAACTATAGGTTTGAAAGGTCTCGTCTTTCATCTGCTGAGATACTATTCTGTCGCTATTTATTTTTTGAGTAGTTTAATTGGTTTTACTTGCTTGAAGTTCAAATTTATTATTATTATTATTATTATTATTTTTAATTATCTTCTCTGCGGTATTTGCTATCTCCAGCTGAAATGACGGGGAAGGTGGACGGGAAGAGTGGTGAGCAGAAACCAGGCACGCCAACTACGCCAAAATCAAAGCATTCAGCAACCGAGCAGCGTCGTAGGTGCAAAATCAATGATAGGTTGGTCACGAGTTCGGATTGCATTCACACTCTAACATCTTCTAGTTAAATGCTTACTATTCTTTTGTAATTCTATCACACACAATAAATCTAAAAAAATAGCTTGGTAGAAGTTCAGTTGAATGTGATTGCTTAATTTCAGGAAAGTCAATTTTTGTTTTGGGTCTAAATCAAGAACTTCAGTTTGTTCCTTGGTTTTCTATCACGTTTCTTAGCAATAACTCTCACATCATTCAATTTGGCAAACATACACGGAGAAAGACATTGAACTGAAGGAATAGGTATGACCAGAGGAAGTTAATTCATAATCCCCAACACTTAACACGTTGAAACGGGGACTTGTGGAGGAATTTAATTGGAACAACATACCAGGTTGACATTGCTTTGTGCAATGGTGACGTGAACAAGATGATAAATAATTATTCATCACCAGCTGTAACTTGTCCTTGTTCTATGAGAACAAAATTAGACATTTTGTTCTTCAGTTCATCTATACAGCTCTTTTAGATTTTTCTTTAGGTATTTAACTAAGGCTTCATGAACTTTTGGCATCTGTTAAATTTAAAATGGTGTTTTTGTCCCTTTTCAGCTTAAAAGGACTTGAAATTCACCTCCATTTGATTTTATTTTGGCTATCTTCTACTTGCATCTTTCCCTTGTATCATCTGTCTGGCATATATGGGACTCATTATGCTCTACAATTTCTTTTAGCCTGCAACAACCAATTTATTTTGCATTCTCATTATCTTGTTTATTTGATGCTATAGTTGGATGAACTGTTCTGATTCCAGTTTTTAAAAGTCATTTTAACCATCTTTTATGCAAGTGGATGAATGATCAATAGGATACGACGATGATATTGAACATAATGTGTGTTGTACTTGGGGCCTGTCAATTGCTAAGTAAATTGCCAATTATGGAAGTCAGCATTTTCGGCTCATATTATAGGAGCAGTACCTCTTTTAGGAACAGTACCTCTTTTAATCTCTGAAGACACTTCAAGGAACCTTGTGGCATTGATTTCTTCTAATCTCCTTTATGCTTGGGCAAATAATTCTTTTGGTGGTAAATTGGACTCGTGAACTGAAGGGTATAAACCCAATTTGCAAGTCCTCAAACTCCTATATCCTTTTAGAAATGTGTTAAGCATATAATTAGCTAGTCGATAACCCCTGCACAAAAATTAGTTTCTTCTTAAGTTGAATGGTTTTGAAATCACCAGTCAAACATGAAATATTTACTTGAAAATTTTACTGATTATTAAATTAAACTGCTCATATTTTTAATTTAAAATGTACGAGTTATTTATTGAAATTTAATTTTGAGAAAAAATAATTATTAAATTTGAAACAAATACAACAACCTCCAAGTTTTATTCCACTAGTTGGGATCGGTTATGTGGATCCTTTTACTCCATTGGATTCTATCCCCTATTATATCATTACTAATATTTAAATAAATTTTATCTTGGTTTATTGTTGCTAACTAAATTTTTTTTATCTTCCTCGTTTGATGTTCATATCTATTATAGTTTCACTTCGTCTAATTAGAGCATTTATTGGTCGTTTATGTACATGTCCGTACCATCTTAAATGTATCTTCCAGAGTTTTTTCCTCAATAGTTGCAACGACTTCTTTCTAATATTTTTATTTCTTATTATGTCCATCCTTCTATGCGCACACATCTATCTTAACATCGTTATCTCTACAATTTTCATATGCTCGAGCCATAACATTCAACTTCATATAATATAGCAAGTCTAATCGCCATTTTGTAAAACTTTCCTTTAAGTCATAGAGGCACTTTATGATAAAAAAGAACACTTAAGGTTCTCATTTATTTCAATTATCTTGCTTGTATTGTAAGATATCTCTCAATCCCTCTATCCTTTTGTAAAAATGATCAAAAATACTTAAAGTTCTCAGTGACACACAACTCGTTATCTCCTATCGTAATAATTGTCTCATTACATCTAATATTACTAAATTTAAATTCCTTTGAAACAACTAAGATTAAAATTTATATATATCTTGAAACTAAACATCTTATTTATGAATGTGATCATTACATAATCTTAAGTCTCAAGAACTAAAAATGGAAAAAGTACCACTAATATTGGTTTATATACAATGAAAAATTCTTTATCTAGCCTACAAGTAAAATTTACTAAGAAACTAGTTAAGATAATTCATCATTTCTTGTTAGTTCTTCAATTTAAAGAAACCTATTAAGTAGTAGCCTTCATTAACCTTTCAATAAAAGGCACTGAAAATATTAAGTGATATCTTGACAACAAAAACGAAACACATCAACCATAAAATATATTTAAAAAAAACAATTTTTGAAAATTTTAAATTGTATTAAACTTACATTAAACAAATTGCTTTGAAAAGATTAATACATAAAGTATTCAAAACATAAATAGGTAACCATTAAGATAAGTGTAAATTAAGATAACTAGATTTAGTCAAACTAAAAAATTAATTTCCAACATTTAAGTTTAAATAGAAACTAAAAGAGAATTATTTAGTGATATTATATTGATTTAAAGATACTTATTAGTTATTATTTTCATATATAATAAGAGGAATGAGATAGATGAAATTGACAAAGTAGCTTACAATGCAAACTATCTTTTAATTTTTTTTATTTGGGTTGAAAATAGAATAATTAATTAAAAAATTTACTTGTATCCAATTAAGATAATATTGAATTATTAATAATCTTCTTATATAGATATTACAAAAGATAAAACTTTTAGGTCATTGTTCTTTTTTGATTCATTTAAATTAGATTCTTTTGCCATAATTTTCTTATCAATAAAATACATGAGATAAGAAATACTAGTTGATAATTTGGTTAGAGCATGATCTTTAATAAAATGTTTTATAACACAATCATTATTATTTTGCACCTTTCTAAGCATGTTCTTAGAGACATTGCGATTATTTGAAGACATCCGCTAATCAAATATTTGAGAGAAACTAAATAAATTGAGATACTAGTGCACCTATCAATTGGTACAAACTCGAAGATTTACTTATCATCTTAAATTGGATGATGAATACAAAGAGTCAAAGATCTAAAATATCTTCATAAATAAACTTTGGCTTGGTGTTTAAAGTGTTGAGTCATGCTAATTAACACAATCAGACTTTATTGATTTTTGTGGCGGTTGATATGTGAGAAGGCATTGATATCGACACTCGAGTCTCACAAGTCACAATTGATCTCCTCACTTTGTAAATCCACCACTCCATGCAAGAATTCTTGAGAGGTGGTGGCAACACACGTGGGAGAAACAAAGGCACGAGGGAGAGAGACTAGATGAGAGAGAAGGTTGCTAAAGAAGTGGGTTGAAGGAGACTGATGATTGCTGACAAATGATGTGCGTGATTGACTGCGTCGTGAGGTAGAGGAAGAGAAGAATTCAGGGAGTGGAGTGAGGAGAGCATGTGGAGAGAGAAAGGGGGAGTAGAGTAAAAATAACTTCTAACCTCCTATAACTTATAGTAATCATTTAACTCATTAACTGGACTATTGGACTACCCTATGCATGTTGTTAGTTTAGTACTAAACCCACAAAAATAAGGTGCAAATTGAGCCTCTTTTGAGCTCATCTAACCCTAATTGTTGTTTGCTTAATGGACTCCACCTAACCCTAAACTGAGTTTCATTTGACCCCCAAAATTTAAAATATTAATTCATTTCAACTTAATTAGTCTCTAAAATTTTTAAAAATTAAGATACAAAATTTTAAATAGGATAAAATTTGGTATTTGACTTCAAGTAGACTTGAGTTTCAACTTTCGTGATGCAGGGAGAGACAGAGAGATCATGAGCAAGTGATAAAAATACTAGAATTTAGTGAGGTTGTGTTTGTTTGGCTTCTCCTCCATAGCTTCTCTGGTTCCCATTTTCTCGTTGTTCATTCCAATGTTTCAATCAATAAATATAAAAAAATAAACATTATCAGCAATCTAATTAATTATTGAGTAAATAATTAATTATAATAAAAATAGATAATTAGAAGTTATAATTTATACTAAGTAAAGTTAATCATATTGTCATCAATAATTCAATTAAATAAATATCGAAATCATACGGGCACGAAATAATACGATATCAAAATTTGTATCATTTTGATTTGCGATCAAAACTTTAACATGTCACGAGATTTTAAACCTTGTTTTGACTTGTTATAATATCATGAAAGAAACTGTAGTACAAAATTGGTCATTTGCAACACAAGGTTGCTTGAGTTAGATTGATGTTGGTCATTCTTTTTGAGAAATATGCATCTCACAAAGAACGAGACGTAATTCAGAAAAAAGGATATTCATAGAGAACTTGTATGGTAAGTAGCTACAATCTTCCTTGCCCTCTTGATTGCTTAGCCTTTTCGGGGCTTAAGATTCACTATGAGATCAAGCATGACTCATTCAACTTTGTCATTGCTCGATAGAGTTGATGCCTCACCTATCTTTCTCTTGCTTGCTATTAATTGAGGATTGTGAATGAAAAAAGATTATTATGGCGCGAGAGAGAACACAATAATCTCTTGGTCAATAGTCATCCTAAAATTGCCCTTCAACTAAAAGCCATGTCAAGTATAGTTAATTGACCTAACTAGACCCCATAAATTGAATTATACATAATACTATTATTAAAAATTGTATTAATAATCTAGCACTATTGAATAATTTAAACAAAAATATGATTTGATTATTGGTTATAATCTTTATTATTTATTAATGTTGTATGAATATGTATGGCATTATTTATAAATATTGCATTATTAAATGAATTGTAATAGCATATAATAGGCATTTAACCATTTTAGAATTTGTGGACAATTGAATCCCTAGCCAACACCCAAGAATTTGCTATTGGAAGGATTTTATTGTTGTTGGTTTAAAATTGAACTGCTAAGTGCAGTAGCACTTGGGCGGGAAAGGACCTACAATTCAAGAGAAAGTGTTCTTAGGATAGCTAGAAAGAACCTGCAACTCTCATTAGTCTATGTTATAACCTAGACAGATGTCATTCACCACTATGGCACCATCACAATGCAGTTAGATTGACTAGTTATAGTGGCCTAAGTTGATCCTTGCTATTGAAATGACAACAAATCTTCCACATTGTGCTTCTCATGGTTTGGAATCTCGTACCATGCCGAATGAAACAATCAAAACGTATCGTATCGGAATGTCACCGAAATTCAATACCACTCGGCACCAAGGTTCAAAATCTCAAGCCTTTGACCAAAAAGATACTATTCAAGCATCTTGCCAATGCTCCGATGCATGATGTCGGCTGTAGATTGGAGGTTGAAGGAGAAAGAAGATGAAGTAAAGGAAGAAGACATTATTTGTGCCGAGTGGTATGAAATTTCGGTATGCATCGAAACATCTACACGATACAATATTATTCTAGTCATAGACTGAAACTTCGGCATGGCTCGAGATTTTGCACCTTGGTGCTCCCTAGAACCTCACCTCAATTACTAACGTGATAGAATGACATTTTCTAAGAGTTTGAGATAACTATTGTAAACTTGTGTATGAAATATTTTTATTTCTCAATTCTCATTGGTTTCAATATCACTGATCCTACCCATCCGGCGCAATTAATATTTGAATTCTTTGATTATCTTATGGTGATTTTGACAACTATGAAGAGAGATCTCAAAAACTAACCATATTGGTGGAATCCCTTATCTTTGTAGAATGTGACTATTATGATAAAATTTAGCAAAGGATACTATTAAGAAAGGTCCATGAAAACTCATTAAAATTTCCAAATGCAAAATAGGAAGATGGTGCTGTATACGAAGTTTTGCTATTATGGAATGAGAAAAAAGTGTTTTGAAGTATAAAATAATATGATTATCCGAAATGTCCAACTGGATTTATATGTTGATCTATCTCTGATGCTAGCAAACTGCTGATCTTTCTACTAGGAGATTTCTTAGGACAAAAGTTTTAGAATTTATAGAGAAATTCCTTATGAACTGAAGAGAGAAAAAGCGGACTTAAGGAGAGTAAGAGTTTACCTAAGGGGAAAACAATTTAAGAAGAGAGATGAAATAGGTATTGTATATAGTAACTGCATTACATAGTTATTCAAGAAGTTCAGTTTTATTGGTGCTTTATGAGTTGCAACAACCAATCTAAATTCGGTGACTTTAGATTTCTAACTTTTGGTTTATGTCCCATTGATGCATTCTGGTGATGAAGCAGGTACGCTTGCCTTAAATGATGGGACCATTTATGTCTCAATCACACAATCAATTCCCATGAAGAATTCCTAAATCAATTGGAAACCTAGCACTTTAAATGGGAAATTAGCTTTTCCATTCAATTTGAAAATCTTGCAACTAATCTGCATGGTTTCTACTGAAGCTTGTCAGAATCCATTTAGAAATTTACCATTTTGAAATTAATATAACTGTGAATATATGATGCAACAAGTAGAACATAAATGGGAACTTTTGATTAGCTATTCAATCTAAAGAAAAAAAATTATGTGGCAAGAAATGGGAAAGCCAAGTGTTGAACACAATTTTCAAATGCATATAGATTTGGCATGAATGCTGAAAATGTTAACCATTTGTACATCTTGCTTAATAGTCAGTGGCACTATTTTTTTTGTGCGTGTGTACGTTGACTTGGATTAATATGCTTCCTCAATCATGTAAATCACTCATGGCCATGAAATTTGCTGATGTCACGACCTGTAATTTTTTTTTAAACTTTCCTGTGCATTTGTATGAACTATGAAGTGATATTTGCAAAGTGAGGTAATTATGAAACTCATCCTGTACTAAGTTACCCATGAATCATTCAAAAGTTGGATCTTTCACTTAGCCTTTCTTGACTTCGAATAAACAAACCATGTAACTATTGATAAATTAATATTACATCCTTGTAGTTTATTGTTGTTTCAATTGATTATTGGCACTTATGAGGGCTCTAACTATTCAAAGCATTTATGAATAAAATGCCAAAGCAAACTTCTTTGGATTGCGGAGTAATAGAAATTGAGAAAACAAATAATGCTTGCTATATTTTTGCCAATAGAACTATCCATATTTTATGATCTAAAAACTGATTCTACTCCACCGTGCAGATTTCAGATACTTAGAGACCTCATACCTCAGTGTGATCAGAAGAGGGATAAAGCTTCGTTTCTTTTAGAGGTAGCTGCATGATTCTGATGTTTTCAATAACTTTTATTCCTGTGCGATTAGTAATTTGAGAAGTTTGTTGTTGTTTCTCCTTGCAGGTTATTGAATATGTCAAATTTTTACAAGAAAAGGTACAAAAGTATGAAACCTTCTCGAGCTGGAATCAGGAACATGAGAAATTGATACCATGGGTAATCTTCTGTCATTTCTTTGTAATTGTGGCTTGATAAAGAATTCACATTTATAGGCTTCCTCCATGTAGATGCAAATTAATATGTTGGTAGACGGAATGTTAAACTGGGCACTTATAATTTATTTGCAAGATTATTCATTTTCCCTGTGTGAATGATAATTCCGTGGACATGAGTCATATACCTTTCCATTGGAATCCAATATTTATATCCTGCCTTTTGTCGCTGAAATAGGGCTATATTTCTAGGTTGGATGAACTACGTCATAGCCTTAATATTTGAGAATCGACCAGATGCAATTAATAGATAACAGTTCCATATGTTTGGATTGTGAATTTTTAGGACATGGGTAAAAGGCAAATCTCTGTGTCTGCATGTGTTTTTAATCCATGATCTTGTACATGAAAGCCAAAAAGAAAATGGAGCAAAACCCATATGTTTTGAAGAAACTAGAATGGTGTTTCACTAAAAATCAATTTTGTTAGCTGTTGTGACAAGTGGAGAAGTAGGAAGAGATAGTAGGGCATGTTTGTATCATCAGACTCTGAAATTGCATGGCATATTTGTTTGCTTGATGAGGTTGTGGTAAGATGGTTTTGGGCTTGCCAATGTTTTGTGGGCCCAATTAAGGTAAAACTGTGGTGGTTGCCTGATCTGAAAATATAAGCTACCAATCAATTTCCTTGTTCTCAGTGCTCTGCTTATCGAATGTAAGAGATATGATCTTAATGAAAACCAAAACAAGTAATCTGTAATGTTTAATTGCCAGATTGATTAATAAAGTTTTATGCTGGTCATTTTGTTCTTTGAAATTAGGAAAAAGAAAAGACAAACGATAGTGGAAGTCTAGGAGTTACTAGGCACACTAGTCAACATTGTAAGTGCACGAGTAAAAGAACATACTATTTATGTAGTTTGTTCAAATGCACATTCAATTTTTATGTATGGAAATGTCTCTAAGAATATTGTATTTATAAACTAAATTGGAAACTGATGCGTGCAAGTTGATTTTTGGTTAACTGGGAACTATAATTTGTTTGCTATCATATTGATCATTTTAGTTTCATATTTGAGCGAAATGCAACCAGGTTTAGTTTGAATGATAAGTTAAATCTGGGCAGTCTTCCTTTTTTTGCATACTAGCATATAGTCATTTGCAATGTGTGTTCTGCTCTTCTTTATCTTATGCTTTGCTTTTGTCGGTAGATTTTGACTAATGATTTTTCTTGGCTACCAGAGCAACAATCAAGGAGGGTCGAGAGAGAGTATAACAGACCCTTCTAACCTTGCTAAAAATGGTCCTCAGTCTGGCCTCTTATTTGCTGGAAAGTTTGCCAATCTGGGGGAACAAATATCTCTCTCGAACGTGCAGAATGTAGCAGAAGCTGATGTGAATCTTGTTCCAATGCAATCAAACTATTATGCTTCTGTTGGTAGGGGATCTGATTTTTTGCAGCCTCAGGAGAGATTGATTACAGACTCCGAAAACTTAGTATCTCATTCTCAATCTGAGTGGCAAGGTTCATCCTGCATGGCTGATTGCACTGTGGGCTGTGACAATGAACAAGAATTGACCGTAGATGAGGGCACAATTAGCTTTTCTAGCATCTACTCCCAAGGGTGAGCCCTCATTCAACCTGAAGTTTTTTTTATTCAGAACTAATGGGTAATTGTTAATGTCTATCTTATAAGAACATATTCTATTATGTTGCTAAACATGAAATAAGTGATCTCTATATTATCTGATGCAGTTTATTGACTACGCTATCACAAGCGGTTGCTAGTTCAGGATTAGACCTGTCGCAAGCAAGCATTTCTGTACAGATTAATCTTGGTAGGCGTGCCATCAAAAGGCCTACCAACACTAATGTGTCCGATGCTAAGGTATGAACTATTTATCTTATATTTTCCCCTTATCTTTCACTTAACTAGACGGTATGATCATCGTTTGCAAACTTTGGATCAGTGCGATTAGAGCACTCATATCACCTAGGGTTAATTGTGCATGTGTATAATATTCTTAGATGCAATCAGGTTTTCTGATGGCTACTTTTGCTTAAACTCATTGTCATACGAATCAAGTACTTCATTTACTGGATTTCAGAACACTTGATGGCCATGCCCTGCCTAAATATGCAAGCTTAGTATTTTGCTACTTGTTTCTTAGGATCTGCCTGACCCTTCAATTATGAATCAAGCGATCGGGGTGCCCGGGCCAGGGAGCCATTTTTCGGAGTCCGAACAAACTAAGAGGCAAAAGGTAGACAACAGCTAATGCCTATTTGTGCCTGTGATCTCCTGCCAAATGAACTGGTGGTGTATGAGCAATATTGTGTATTCTTTGTATTATGCATCTTATTTTGTGAGGTTTTCATGTAGTGGTCCTTGATAACCGGCTGGCTGCGCGAATTGTACTGATCAAGAAACACAATCGCTTTCCTCTGCTTAATTCGATTCATCTGTTTAGTTTAAAGTGTTGTTCATGCAGAAACTGGATCTTCCTTCGCAAGCATCTCAATGCTGAAGGCCTATTTACTTGCAAGGACAGAGCTACCCAGGGGCCAGGGAGGGATGAATGGAAGCGAAGGTGTAGGAGGTGAAAATGGCGGAAAGAAGAACAAACTCACATTGTTTATTTGGAGAAAATTTATTAGAGAATAGGAATAAGGAAAGTATCAATCCTTTTCGCTGGAGCAAACAAAGAGACGGAGGTTTCATTTCGATACCTTTTTCTTTGGCATCAGAGAAGTACTTTCATCATTGGGCTGGATCCATGCACAAAGGCTCTACACCGAGGGGTAAGGCTATTGCTTGAATTGCTGCACTCCAGGACCTGCCTAACAGGCCCCTTGGTTGGATCGACAGACTTTGTAACCTTCGAATTGTACCTAAGCTTTCTTCCTTGTCAAAGGTAACATCTTCGACTTAGCAACTAACATACTCTGATACAATTCACTAGCCATTGCAATCTGATTCACCACCTTAGGCATGCATTCATCTACTAACACTTTTTACATGGATCATTCTCATAAGTCTCTTGTCTTTGCTCCTTAGGTTAGGTGTTTCTAGAGTCAAACTCCAGAATCATCTCTTATTGGAAACTGAATAATCCACAAGCAGTTGGAGGAACAATTTAACATGAAATGGCATAGATATATTCGTATTACAGATACAGCATTGCAATTACACTGAATTGACTGCAAACTATTTTCTATCCCGTGCCAAGTTATTAATCATATTCACAAGAGGGAGAGTACCTTTTGCCATGATTTCTAACCTAGAAGTATTTGAAGCATGGGAGAACAAAGCAAGCCCAAAGAACACAAGCTCTGGAAGAAACAATCGTGATGACAGAAACCCATGCCAGTAGTAAGGTTCCAAATCAAAAAATGCATCAAAAAATCTCCTTGTACCATCCAAGTCGAGTTTAAGCAGGATATCCATGCCAAAGCAGAAAAACTCCCTCTGTCTTCTTCTTTCAATTGGCCAGAGGTTCTTCCAAACTTGGGACGAGAGTTGATCGCCAGTGAGGCGGCGGTCAGAACCAAGGAACTGAACAATTGATTCCGCAACTATAGGAGCAGCAGCGAGTGTCCTAGCAACCATGTACCCAGTGGATGGATGAACCATGCCTGCAGTTCCCCCAATTCCAATGACCCTTTGCGGGAGCACAGGGAGTGGACCGCCCATCGGAATCACACACCTCTCGTCCTCTTCAATGACTTTCACTTTTATGCCCAGGTGCCTCAATCTAGCAACCATCCTCTCCTGTATGTCATGCATCTGCAGTCCAGGACGGGCAACTAGTGAAGTTTCTTCCAGGAAAATCTTGTTTGATGAGAAAGGCATGGCGTACAGAAACGTCGGAATCTTGTCATTCCTATTCTTCAACTCTGATCCCTCTTTGAGATGTGAATCTCTCCAATCCATGAAAACCATCTTATCCACATCAAAAGGGTGTTCTTCGACTTCAGCAAGGATTCCGTAAGCCACCTGGTAACCTGGATTGTAAGGTTTATCATACTGGACTAGGCATCTGGAGAAACCAGTTGCATCAAGCACCACAGCTGCTTGAATTGTGACTCCATCATTGCATATCAACAATGATTTGTTCTCTTCGTGGATGACCTTAATGACCTTAGCTTGATGAAACTGCACGCCATTAGATATGCATCTCTGCATCATCTTCAACTTGAGTTGCTTGCGGTTCACCCGACCGTAAGGT
Organism: Kaempferia galanga; assembly: GCA_037974795.1. Taxonomy (NCBI): domain Eukaryota; kingdom Viridiplantae; phylum Streptophyta; class Magnoliopsida; order Zingiberales; family Zingiberaceae; genus Kaempferia; species Kaempferia galanga. The sequence continues at coordinate 3,311 of JBBPFP010589991.1, read as the reverse complement.
CGACCGAGAGACTTCTTCTCCACTTCATCAACATAGACGACAGCACTAGACCAAGTGGCATCAAGACAATCAAGAAGATCCATAGCTTCAAATTCATCCACCCAGACACCATAGTTATTCGGCCATATTAGCTTAGGCGATGGGTCGATAGAACAGACAGAAAGGCCTGCCTGAGACACCTGCTGGGCTACAGCTAGCCCCGAAGGACCTCCTCCAACTACAGCAAGGTCCACGGTGAGATCTTTAGACGGGTCATACAGAGGGAGATCGAATTCGAGATTCTCTCTTTTGGTTTCTGGAACAAGTGCAAGGAGTGCACTGCTGCTAGCTCTTGCAAAGCCCCATCTCCTGTGAGCTTTCCTACTGAAGCCGCCTATCAGGCTGTTCCGAAGCTTGTGTAAAGACGAGAGGCCATGCCTTCCGCCGCCGACCCCATGACTGAGGTCTAGCAACTCAAGCCTGCTGTGAGTTCTAAGAAGCGCATCCATCAAAACAAGAGGTAAACTCGTCCAATAGTTCAACGCCGATCCTGTTTCCGAAGGCTCGTGTCAAGGAAATCTCAACACATAACTAGAAATAAATTTCTGGACGAGAAAACAACAACAACAATAACCCCAGAACATCTCTGATTTTGCTCCGAGATGTCATGTCAGGAAAAGCTTATCGGCTTCAAAAAAACAGGAGCAACAAACATCATAGATTCACCAAACCCTAAGAATCAAGTATGTAAGAGCAATTGCCATCTTCCGAAATCTACAAGAGTAGATTCCAAGATCTCGATGGGTTCAATTTTCCCCAAAATCAAGTCCCAGCGATCCAATGACAAGAAAAGGAGGGGAAACAAACAAGGACGAGATTCGAGGAACAAAACGACCACGTAGCAGAAAGTACTCACCGGAGGAAGCGATCGAAGCAGAAGAATCCCTACCGGCAGAGTCAGGGATTTGGAAGAAGGCGAGTGGCGAACGCCTTCGTGAGGCCAATAAATCTCGTCGTATCGTCACCAGCCAAACGCACTCACTGATATAATCGCTTAGCGTCTTCTCGCCTTGGAGTTTAACCACTTTTATCGTTTCGCCTCTTTACTTTGAAGTATTTTCATCCATCCCCCGGAGTTACTTGTCAAATTACACCCTCTATTAACTCAATTTGCAAGAAAGCGTCTTAAAAGGTCAGGACATTGTCAATTATACGCCATTTCAATTTCTCAGTAGATTAAAGATACGGACTGATACACCCTCCGTTATGAATATTTTTTAATTTAGTTAATGGTCTACAAAATTTCTATAAGATCGGATAAGTTAGATATCTCATGTCAATTAAATTAGAAAAAATTATAGAGTAAGGAAATTAGCATTTAAATATATATTTTTAAATTTTGGATGAAAGAGGTTAAATCCAAAGCTGACTTTGGCTAATTTTTTTTTAAAAGTGTGAAATTTGAAAAAATAAGAAAAATTCTAGGGGCCATGTGAAATTGTTTTCACATTAATACTACTGCCATTATTATTTTTCTACTCACACACTGACCAAATTAATATTACAATTTTGGCCGCCTAAGCCACGTGCGACACCAGAAAGAACAGGCCTACAGCGGGGAATCATATCTCACGTCGCGGACGTTACTCTCGGATTAGACAGACACAGCCACATGTGCCGCACCGAACCGGCAACAAGAGGAGAATGGACCGGATTCGGCATCTAGAGTCGAGAGATGACGTGGCCCGCCGAACACATTTTTAGAGCGTTAAAATTTATAATCCGTCATGTGCCGTATCAATACCATATGAAAAACATAAACATTTATTATTTTCTATATAATTAAAAAATTTCTATAATATAGAACACTCTATATATATATTACAAATCGTAAATTATAACACAACACAATTTTATCATTCATTAATTATGAACTCTCTTTTATATTTAAATTTTGGCTACTATTCTTAATTACAAACTTAAAATCCATTCAAATTTTTTTTACGAGATGTGTTTGGTGCCGATTTCGAGTTGCAGTGCTTCAGTTAATATAATATTATTATAAGATTCTAATAGCAATTATTATTTTCCGCATAGGATAATGACTACTAGTTCCTATAATAATTTTTAAGTAATTTTGATTAATTAAATTATTTTTATTAAATCGATAAAGAGTATGTTTATATAATATTATTTAGAATTTACAATTTAGCGTGTAAATTTTATTAAAATAGTTGATTTTTTAAGTTATCGAGTAACTTCCATATGTTATAATTAAATTTTAAATTTTAAAATCTTAATCCCAATCTTAAATTTTAAATATTATTATATTAAAACATTTTTTAATAATTTAATTAAAAGTATTTAAATTTATTAAAAACATTTTAAAATATTTGTAACAATTACTTAGTAACTTTTAGGTAACATCTAAATATCTTACACATTTTAATTAATATCTGGTTGTATAATAATTTTAAAAGTAAAGAATAATATAATGTCCATAGTTACGACAATAAAAGATATCATAGATAAAATATCTAATGGGTGTCGTTTTGACTTTTTATTTTAAAGAGTTTTTTTTTTATGATTTATATAATTTGAATGGTTCTTTCAATTTTGCCTTAAATATTAATAACAGATTTTTATTGGTGCAATTTCCTTGGTTAAGGTTAATTAGGTTGATTAATCTTGAGCTAGTTTAAATTTGAATCACGATACTTGAGTTTCAATATTTAATAATACATGTTTGGTAATATATGACAAGAGTGTTTAGTGTAATTGTCCTCGAGTCAGGTGGACCTATTTGACTAAGCTTGAGTTTCAATATTTGACAATAGATCGAGATTGCAAGTGTAATTGCCCATTTGGGAGATTGTCGAATAGAAGTCAAGTAGGTCAAGGTTAACCAGATACGTGATTCGGAAAGTCCTAACTGAAGGTTAGACAAATATAAGTCCAACGAAAAAGTTCGTAGAAGATGAAAATCCAAATAGATCAGTGTTGATCGGGCACTTGGTGTGGATAGTCCCGATGAGTGAAGGGAGGCAGATGAGAAGTCCTGGTGAGTGAAGTTGACCATATGAAAGTCCTGGTGAGTGAAGTTAGGAAGACGAAAATCAATGTGAGTGAAGCCCTAGTGAAAGACATAGTGAGTGAAGCTAAATAATGATAAAGTTTTGGTGAGTGAAGCTAAGTAGTTGGAAAATCCAGGTGAATCAAGGTTGATTGGACATATGGTGTTTGGAAGTTAAAGTGGGTCATGGAAGACCGAACACTTAACAGTAGAAAAAAATCTAAGTGGATCAAAGGATTGACTGGACACTTAGTGATGA
>JBBPFP010588901.1:0-16412 GCA_037974795.1 Kaempferia galanga | reverse complement strand
TTTACCTTTAAGTTTTGAAGGTTAATTATAGTGTTCATGCTAAAAAAAATTTAAAATAAAAAAAGGTGCTCACGGGATATATATTTTGCCTAATAGTATTTTTTTTTAAATTTTTTTGTTTATTTTTTTAGCTTCGGGGTTAAGACAATTATATTTTACTTTTAGGATCAGTTTTAAGGGTTGGCTATTGTGTTCAAAGTTAAAAAAATCTAAAACTAAAACAATTTAAGTGCTTAAGGGATATATATTTAGGGCGCTTTATAGTAATTTTTTTATTTATTTTTTTAGCCTCGAATTTAAAGTAATTAGATTTTACTTTTAGAGTTTAGGGTTGAGCTATAATGTTCGAGCTAAAAAAGAAATTGAAACTAAAAAAATTTAGGTGCTAATGGGGTATAATATATGTATTTAGGATTAAAAAATATTATTTTTTAAAATAAATTCAGGTGCCCAATATGGATTCGACGAACCCTTTCTCAACGGTGCCCTCCTTCAGCGAGACCGACCTTTCTCTTCTGCCCTCTCTTGATACGATAAAATTAGGGCCTGACTTAAATTGAGACATAATTTATATTTTCGCCTAGGTTTTTAAACTAGGGATCGGCCCTGACTCGTATATCTCCTCGTCGATTGGACAGTTGTGACATCCTCAAGATGCGTGAAACATCCTCATGATATGCACAATATCCTTGAGATGTGATTTGTATCGTTCGATTGAGGAGCGGCAGAGGGGACACGAAAATTAAAGACGAGGATTCGATCTCCTCACACTCTACCTATATCAACTTTTCGCTTGATTCTTCTTTCCCACCTCTTCCATTTTCTCATGGAACGTCCTTCCCGCTTAAGCTACTTCGTGTTGATTTTTTTTAACTCCTAATTATGCCAATAAATTTTTATAATTAAATTATAGTATTAAATAAAAAATATTTTTAAAATTTATTTTATCAAGCTCTAGATTTTGTAAATAAATTTTTATTTTTAGAGTTCATGAATTTGATTATAATATTAAATATAAAAATTTCAATTTAAAATGGATGACTATTAACCATGAATATAATACACAGGAATGATACTGACTAACATCTCTCTTTTATATATATATATATATATATATATTTTTTTTTTTAAGTAGATGTCGTCAAAAATAAATATACAGTATATTATTTTCACGTGAAGTTTGGGAAAGATAAGGAATCTTTTAGTAAATAACACAAGGAATCGATAATCGATTACTTCGGGACGCAGGAATTAATTATCTCCATCTCTTCTTTCATGAAATTAAATATACCCCATTAAAAAAGTAAACAAAAAGCATTACTTTCAAAAAGGAAAACAGAATTACAGAGAAGGAGGGCGCATCGGGACCAACGATTCCGCGTCATCCTTCCATCGACAGGTTCAATTCAAACCCAAAAGTTTATCAAAATTATCCTTTTAGATTTTTCAAAAACCACTACTACTAACTATTATTTTATTTAAAAGGGGAAAAAATAATAATTGAAATAATATTTTATTTTTTTATTATTAAAACCTTAACCTATTCTGTTTTTAAAAATATTGTTATGATTTTATAACGGTTATAAGAGTGCCTAATAAGGATATTTTTAGGAATTAAAATAGGTACGAGACAAAATGAGATAGTATTTTAATAAATAAATAAATAAGTGATTTTTCGAATTTTGCTTTTATTTCGAATAATCATTTCAAATGATATTTTGAGAAATAAGGTAAATGCAAGGAGTAAAATGAAATATTTGTTCCTTGCCATGAGCATTTTCTTCTCTCTCTACCTTATTCCCCCCGCGCGCTCTCTCTCTCTCTCTCTCTCCACTTTATACATCCTCGCTCCTTGTGCCGGGCGACGTCAAGAGACTTCCGTGAGCTCGAAGGAACCTTCGCATTCTAGTCTCTTCCGCTTCCGCAGTGCACCTTCGTACTCCCCTCCATTGAAAAAATTGGGCTCGCGCTCCGCTTCTGGTTATTCGAGAAGCTCTCGTGGTTCGCCGGCCGGGGGGAGAGTGACAGAGATAGTGGCGGCGATGGAGGAGAAAAGCGAGGGCCGGAGTAGACCGCAGCCGTGGCTGCGCTATGAAAACCTCGGCGACATCGTGCTCTCTTGGTCCCTGGATCAAATACTTGACGAGGGGCTCTTCAAGAACCAGGTTTGGTTATTATCACTTCAGTGTACGAATGGTGGTTTTAGTGAAGTTCTTTGCTTTTGTTTCATTTCAAATTTTAGAGACCAATACACTGCATTGGATTCAAGGCTGAGTGACTAAAACCAAGGTGCTCTGTGTATGCTAGTAGAATTGTGAAAGAAATATATTTTCTTTAGTTGAAACAGGAGACAAATGCAAGATGAGATTGTGTTTAGTAGCTCTGTTAGCGATTTACTCCAATAGGTTTTTATAGTAAATATATATACACACTCTAGATGTTTATAAGTTACGTTAGTCATAAGAGGAGATGAAAAAGATATACCTCCACTAGCAGTGATTATTAGCTAACTAGTTCATCATACATATCTATTGTCTTGTAATTTTCTCATGTGATTTTTGAATTGGATGCGTAGTTGTTCTCTCTGCTTTCAGAATTTTTATTTGGAGGGTAAAGAACTGATCGACCTATTAGCCTACGCCTAACAAGTAGATAGCAATCTGAACTTGTTCACTGAATTTTGTATTTTTATTATTCCATTGTGCTCGCCATTAAATTTCCTCTTGGTTATCATATATTTTTAGGATCTGGAAAAATGACAGTACAAGTTTCAGGACACTCGGGTGATGTTGTCATTCAGATTTATTAGTTATTTTGATATATATATATTTATTCTTAAAATCTTGTAATAATTTCCTGCCAAATTTGATGGCGATAATGTCTCTTCCTCATTCCAGTTGTTGAATTAAATGCAAAAGCTACATATAACCTTAACCTTATTAATTGTCTTTTATTATTCTTTTCGATAGATGGAAAAACTACCCTCTACATTTAACTCTGTTGGGCATTATCTGGAATCTTTTGCTGTTCCTTTGATGGAAGAAACTCGTTCAGATTTGTGCTCTTCTTTGTCTGACATATCAAACACACCTTGTTCGAGAATAACTAAAAATGAGAACGGAAACAAAATAAGGCTCTTCAAAACTACACTGGAGTATTTCATTGATGTTGAATTTTTCAAAAATTACGTAGATGGCAGCAACAAAAATTATAAAGCACGAAATGGAGATCTGTTTATTCTTTCAAATATAGAATTGCAAGCTGTTGAGGACTTGTACAGGCATAGTGTCACTTATTGCTTTGCTTTGGTCACCGAAGTTGGTGTTGATGAAGGGATTACAAAAGGCTTTGCTGTAAATATATCAAAGGGTTCCGATTTGGAAGATGGTATTAGTAGCTTATCATTTGCATGTTTTGTTACTAATCTGTTAACTTATATTCGGATATGGAAGGTGCTTGTCAACACACCAGGCACGAATAACAATTTCCACATCATCCAGGAAGTTTTGTCTCCAGAGCCAATGGTAATTTAAACTTAAATATTTTCTTTATGTATCTGATCACTGTTTTTTTTGGAATATACCAGTATCTCCTCAGGGATTAATGCCCACTTGATGACTGGCTGATTTCCCCCCATATTTTCTTGCAGATGACTCTAAGAGATAGTCCTTACGTCTCAGAAAAGGTCGACAATTTACTGACCAACTTAACAAACACTTTTTCTCTGAACCAATCACAGCTAAATGCTGTACGAAGTGTAATTCATGCTACTGGAGGTACAGAATCAAATGCTGTTGAACTTATATGGGGTCCTCCAGGAACTGGTAAAACAAAGACTGTTACTGCTATGTTGTGGCTGTTCTTGCATATGCAATGCAGAACTCTTATTTGTGCACCAACAAATGTTGCGGTGGTTGGTGTTTGTTGCCGATTTCTTCAATTGGTTAAAGATATTCGTATGCACAATAGTCAGCAAGGGTTGCCCTTTTCCTTATCCAATATATTGATATTTGGCAATCGTGACCGCATGGAAATGCATGATGAGCTTCAAGATGTGTTTTTGGACTATCGTGCAGATCAACTTCTTGTTTGTCTTGCACCATTAACTGGATGGAGACATAGGATTTCTTCAGCAATCCAATTGTTTGAGGACTGTAGTTCTACTTTTGAAATGTTTGTCGAAAATAGACAGGAGGAATCTTTCAATTTCTTAGAATTTTTAAGAAAGCAATTTGTTGCAGTCATAGATCCAGTTAAAGATTGTATAACAAATCTGAGGATTCATACGAATTGTATATCATCTCATAATGCATCAAAAGTATTAGTTTTGCTTGGACTACTTGAAAAAATGGATACTTTAATTTTCAATGCTGATCTTGATGATGTGAAATTGAGGGAAGTGTTTTCTCAGGATATTGCAAACCCTATTGTTCTTCATGACACTGTTTCATCTGAGCATGATTTTTCTATCATCAAGGAATTGTTGGAGGCAAGATTTAAAGTAGTTGACTTATTGAAACATCTTCAGAGGACACTTTCCTTGCCTGATACAATAGACAAGACCTTCATTCGTAATTTTTGCATTCGGAATGCTACCATTATATTTTGTACCGTGTCAAGTTCTTCTATGTTACATTACCTAGACATGGATCCTCTTCAAATGCTTGTCATTGATGAAGCTGCTCAACTCAAGGAGTGTGAATCTATCATTCCATTGCGGCTTAATGGGCTGAGGTCTGCCATTTTGGTAGGAGATGAATATCAGTTGCCAGCTATGGTTAAAAGCCAGGTTATCATCTGTATTTTCAATTTTTGACCCATTTATTCACTTTGTTCTTACATACAACTTACCTTTTTTCTTTGTTTCGCAGACTTGCAAAGATGCAGGGTTCGGTGTTAGCCTCTTTGAAAGATTGGCCTCTGTGGGACAGACGAAGCATCTTCTTAATATGCAATATAGAATGCATCCTCATATAAGCCTTTTCCCTAATTTTAGATTTTACAGGAAACAAATTCAAGATGGGCCAAATGTCCTGGATGTTGATTATAATAGGAATTTTGAAGATTTGTTATATGGTCCTTTTGCATTTGTAAATGTTGCTGATGGTAGAGAAGAAAATGATGACAAGTCTGTCAGCAGGAGAAACATGGTTGAAGTTGCTGTCGTGTGCTTTTTGGTCCAGATACTCTATAGACGTAATTCAACTCGTTTATCTACATTTTAAAATTATTGTCCTTTTATTCTAATAACTTGAGAAGCTTTATCAGAACTATCTTTCCTGTTCAATCTATTGTTAATAAACCCTTAGCTGGTGCATTGTTTCAGAAAGTCAACTGACATATATTACTCTTTGCTTAGTTCTTTGTTTAATAATTTGCATAATGGTCTTGATTCTAGATCATTTGTTCATGTGTTAGCAAATTTATATAATTTCATGCGGTATGTCAATTTGGCTGTTGATTACATGTTAGGCTGCATAATTTTTCTGTGAATTTTATTTTGTGAGAAACTAAGGCCACAGTTTATATGAAAGGACACAACGGTATGGCTTGAGTACGTATCGTTATGCTTAAGGAAATGATGATACTGATTATACTAACCGGCGATGCATTTTGGGTTTAATTTTTTAATGATTACGCGAGCATTTTCATGGCATGATTCTCTATTAAGTTTCAGTCGATAGATAGTATGTGGGAATTGGGTATGAATATTTTGCCAATTTTCATGTTGATCTTTTTTTTTTGCTTTTACAGATTGCAAATCTTTCTCCAAAGTACTTAGCATTGGTATCATTTCTCCTTATGCTTACCAAGTAAAGGCAATTAAGGATAAACTTGGATCTAGATACGAGTCAGAAGATGGTTTTGATGTTAGAGTGAACTCAATCGATGGATTTCAAGGCGAAGAGAATGATGTCATAATATTCTCAACTGTGAGGTCCAACTTCAAAGGTAATATTGGGTTTCTTCACGATCGTCAAAGGACAAATGTTGCATTGACTAGGGCTAGGTATGCAAACTTTGCATTATGGTGCCATTATGCTTTTAAATGCCCACCGGATTGTCTTGGGAAAACTCAGATTCTTAAAATCATGTGGTTCAAAATCTTGCAGGCACTGTCTTTGGATTGTGGGAAATGCAAATACATTAGCTAGTAGTGGCACGATATGGGCAAACCTAGTTAATGATGCAGAGGCACGGTGTTGTTTTTTTAATGCGAAAGATAATGCCAATTTGTCAAAAGTTATATTGCACGTGAAGCATGAGCTTGATCAGCTTGATGATCTTCTGAGATCAGATTCTGTTTTTCTTAGCACTGCTAGATGGAAGGTAAAATTCTTTTGGGATTATTGAAAGCATTTTGGCTATGAAATGTTTATGCTTTCTCTTAAACGTACCTGCGATTTCCTCTTCTCCTTTTTTGACTTTCTGTTTTCTACAAGTAACATGAAGTATCAGTGGTAAGAGAAAAAAAAAAACAAGAATAACTTCAAAATATGAATAGGAGCATCATTCAAAATGATTTATGTCATTTTGTGCATTGTCATATCTCCAGTAATTGCTGATAAATGCATGTGTTCACAAGGCTCCTTACAAAGTCGAAACAAAAGTGTGAACCAATATGTAGGTATGCAAACTGGGCAAGAGATTTTTTTAAATTAATTTCTTGTTTAATCTACAGGTACTCTTTAGTGAGGACTTCAAAATCTCTTTTGCAAAATTGAGACAGATCCAATGTAAAATGCAAGTGATCAAGTTGTTGGAAAATCTTGCCGAAGGATGGAGGTCAAAAATGAGATTTGAAGAGTTTTCTGGTTCTTTTGAACTCATCAGAATAAATAAGGTCAATGATTTCTATGTTATATGGACTGTTGACATTACAAAGGATGATAGGTATATTCAGGTTCTGAAGGTGTGGGACATACTACCACTGGAGAAGATTGAAAGGCTTGTTTCACGCCTTGATCATATTTTTTCATTGTACACAGAGACGTATGTGAATTACTGCAAACATACATGCACTCAAGGGTATGTTCCCGTTACTTGGCTGCACTAACTTTGATAGTTTTCATCTCTGTTCATGCAACTATTTCAGATATTAACCTGTTTGATTAATAATTGCATTAGAGAGGAGTATCCTAATCCTATTCAATAGAAAGGATATACTAATGATGAAATAATTCATAGGAAAAAATTGATATGGCTTCTATAGTCATTATATCTGATCATCATGCTCCTATTTCATTAAATTACAAAGTAGATAAGAAAATGGTATGATGACAGCAATCCATTATATATTGAATTATTGCGCTATTGAGAAATAACATGTGCAAAAAGTTTAACATAGCAGAGATGAAATGCAGTTGGATGTCAAGTTACTGCAGATAATAAATAAATTTAAAAATATGAATATTAGCAAGCAACTATGTGCAGCTTCTCTAGAATTTAAAGTTAGTGAAATTATTTGATATGTCTATGGCATGTTCAAAAAATTGGGAAACACTTCTTCTGGTTAATGTTTTTACACTTCGCCTTGCCATATTTGGCCAAGCATCACCAAATATCAATTATCAACCATCAAGTATTGTTACCTTCTTCAATGTAGTTTATAGTTTGCCCATATATTTCAACCAAATTTACTTGAGTTTGGTTGTTTCCATGCGAAATGCATTGTTTTGCAACATCTTTGAATAGCATATGAAATAAAAAAAATCATGTTTTTATTCATTTATTTCTTATTGTGCTGTTCTGCTGCAGGACTGTAACTTAGAACTGTCCTTAATTTTATCTGGTATCCTAATTCATCATAAGTTGTATTGTTGTAGGAAACTTGAAGTGCCTATGAGTTGGAATGCTGCTCGAGACATAGTTTGTTATAAGGCACTTAGCAAAGGTGAATCTACTGAGGTGGAGGTTTCTGGGGACATGGATTTGCAAATGGGCATGGAGAATTCAAAAGTCAGCGAAAGCCTTGTCTTGATGAAATTTTATTCTTTATCATTTGGAGTGGCACGTCATATGCTGACAGCCAGCGATGGAACTGAACTTGATATCCCTTTTGAACTTACTGATCAAGAAAAGGAGATAATCCGTTTTCCACGTAGTACATTTATTTTAGGTCGGTCTGGAACTGGGAAAACCACAATTCTGACCATGAAACTAATTCAAAAGGAACAAGTTTTTTCTATTTCTTCAGATGGTCCGTCTGATAATGCCAGTTCATCTATGGCTGCTGAAACTAGTGTTCTCAGTATAAGTGAAAGAAATTTCTTGAAGCAGATTTTCATTACTGTAAGTCCTAAATTATGTTCAGCAATCAGGAGCCATGCTCGCAGATTACAAAGGTATGCTTCATACAAATATTTAGCTTTGTTTTTTTGGGTTTGTTCGCTGACAATGTAGCAAACAATCTCTATACATTAATCCTCTTGTCAACTTTTATTTTGGAGCTCTGTAAGCTTTGTAACTTGTAAGAACACATCCCAATTTAGTCATTGTTTTTTAAGCCAGTTAAACTCAATTTGGCTACAACAGTCTTCTTCTTTTTAGTGCAGTAGATCTGATAATATGTTATTCTGTTGTTTGTTTGGTCATGTTGTGTCCACATCGGTTAATTTTTTTATGTATTCAGTAGACAAACTAGTGAACTATTTTTCTCGAGAATAGTCTTAACAATGGTATTTGTGTGACTAGCTTTGCTTCGGGTGTTGAAGTTCTCAGTGCTGCAGGCTCACACTATATGCACGATAACAACGAACTATCTGATTTTCATGGTATACCTGACACTTTGTGTAACTTACAACGTGAACATTTCCCTTTGTTTATTACATTCCGTAAGTTTCTTTTGATGCTCGATGGAACTATGAGTAGATCCTTTTTCGATAAATACTACAGTCAGTGGGGAGTTAGTCCTGATCAAAATGAAGGTCCAAAATCATTCGCTTTGCAAGCACTTATGCAGAGCAAAGAAGTCAATTATGAGAAGTTTTTTGGATCCTACTGGCCACACTTCAATGAACAATTAACCAAAATGGTTGATCCATCGACTGTTTTCACTCAGATAATTTCTCACATTAAAGGTGGACTGCATTCAGGATTGGCCCAAACAGGCCGACTTAGTAGAGAAGAATACTTGCTTTTGTCTGAGAAGCGTTTTTCAACATTAAGTCGACAATCTAGAGAGATCATTTATGAAATATTCATTGACTATGAAAATCAAAAACTTCTGGCTAGTGAGTATGATTTGACTGATTTTACCAATTACATCCAGCATCATCTCAGCTGTGATGGTTATGTAGGCGATACGATCTACTTTGTGTACATCGATGAGGTTCAAGATCTCACTATGAGACAGATAGCCCTTCTGAAGTACGTTTGCAAGAATTTCAAGGAAGGGTATACTTTTGCGGGAGACACTGCCCAAACTATTGCTCGGGGAATTGATTTCCGTTTCGAAGACATTCGATCTCTTTTTTATACAGAGTTTCTTTCCGAGTTAAGAAGCAGACAACCTCAGAAGGAGACTGAGACACACATGTCAGATATGTTCCATCTGAATCAAAATTTTCGAACTCATGCCGGTATTTTGAGCTTAGCTCAGAGCATTATTGTCATCCTCTACTACTACTTTCCACAAAGTGTCGATAAATTGAATCCGGAGTTTAGCTTGGTATATGGAGAAGCACCGGTGTTGCTAGAATCCAATAACGATGAAAATGTAATTTTAACTATTTTTGGAAATAGTGGTGGCTCTGTTCTTAGCAACTCTAATGGATTTGGAGCCGAACAGGTGATTTTAGTTCGTGATGGTGAAACCAAGGAACAAATATGTAACCTTGTTGGGAAGCAAGCTCTCGTTCTGACGATATTGGAATGCAAGGGCCTTGAATTTCAGGTACATATACTTGATAATATGCTCGTATCATCTTCGTCCTAATCTAACTCCTTGATTGGCTTTACAGGATGTTTTGCTTTATAACTTCTTTGGAACTTCTCCACTCAAAAAGAAGTGGAGAGTTATGTATGAGTATATGGAGAAACACGGCATTCTTGATCCTTCTATTTCGAGGACTTTTACTTCCTTTGAATTGGACAAACACAATCTTCTTTGTTCAGAATTGAAACAACTCTATGTTGCTATAACCCGTACGAAGCAGAGGCTTTGGATTTGTGAGAACGCGGATGAGTATTGTAAACCGATGTTTGATTACTGGAAGAAACTTGGCCTTGTGCAAGTGAGACACCTTGATGCTTCTATCGCGCAGGCCATGAAGTCATCAAGCAGTGCAGAGGATTGGAGAACTCGCGGTATTAAGGTTTGTTTTCCATTTATTGCTTGATTCTAACATTCAACTAAATTTTTTTTCTCTTCGATGAAATACATTTAAAATAATTCCCTGCTTGTTTTTCAGCTATTCAATGAGGGTAACTTTGAGCTCGCTACTATGTGCTTTGAGAAGGCCGGTGATGAATTCAACGAAAAGTGGGCGAAAGCTGCAGGTCTCGTTGCAAATGCTGAGCTTATTATTTCCACGAACTTCGATATGGCTGAGCTTGCTCTTAAAAATGCTGCTGAGATTTATCAATCTATTAGCAAACCCGAAAGTGCCGCTAGCTGTTACATCAAATTGAAGGACTTCAAATCTGCAGGTTATCTATCATTCTTGTCTGCTTTCTTTCTGTTGACATAAAATGGTAAATCTGCTTGTCCTTGATCTAGTTGCATACTGATTTTTTTAATCAGGTAATATTTACATCGAGAAGTGTGGGATGTCAAGGCTCAAAGAGGCGGGTGATTGTTTTGCTATGGCAAAGTGTTGGACCCTTGCTGCTGATGCATATGCTGGAGGGAAGTTTTTCTCCGATTGTCTTTTGGTTTGCTCCACAGGAAAGATCTACGATACAGGTCTGCAGAAAATACAGCAATGGAAGGGGGGTTCTCTTTCTAACGAACAACTTCTCAAACTGAACAACTTGATCTATCCTTTTTTGAAAAATTGTTTACTGCACTATCTTGATCTTGGAGATATTCAAAAAGTGTTGATGTACGCTAAGACTTTTCGATCGGATGACACACACGAGCATCTCCTAAGCACCATTCGGAAATCCTTGAAGAAGAAAAATTGTCTTGACAATCTGCTACTGATTGAGCAGGAACTGGGGAACTACTTAGAAGCTGCAGCAATTGCCAAATCTATGGGAAATATTTCAGCCGAAGTAGAGATGCTTGAGAAAGCTAAATATTTTGAGGAAGCAACAAGGCTTCTTCTTTTTCATGTTCTTGTGCGGTCACTTTGGTCCCCAAACGGCAATGGGTGGCCCCTTAAGGGATTTGCAGAAAAGGAGGAACACCTGATGAAGGCGAAAGAGTTATCGAAACACATGGCAGGATCCTTTGAGGACTACGTCGACCTGGAAGCCAGTATACTCTCAGATGGTTCAAAAAGTCTGGTTGATATGTCGAAACACTTGGCTCAGGCCCAAAAGCATGAGAGTCTTAGGCAGGAAGTATTCAGTGCTAGAACAGTTCTCGATGCTCATATCAACGCAAATCCTCATAAATTTTTCAGCCAAGTGTCTTTCTCCAATTCTGAGAAGCTTGCATATGATAACATGTCTCAGAACCACCTTACTCTTGAAACAATGATGTACACATGGAATTTATGGAAAGGAATGATAGTAAATCTGCTGTGCTACCTTCAGCAGCCGAATGGAGCCAGGGAATACTGCTGCAGATACAAGGAATTTTACCTTGAGTATTTTGGGGTCAGAAATATTGATAACAACAGATATGCAGTCCAAAATCCTGAAGCAAACTGGATCAAAGGTAAACATTCGTCGGGAAAAGAGAACAATCGGGTCACCATAACCACTGATGAGTGTGAATCTTGTGCTTTATTTTATTGGCGTGCCGAACTCTTTACAGTCGGTATGAAGGTGCTTGATAATTTGGAATCCCTGCATTCCTGGTATAATTCGAAGCAGGCATATTCGTTCGGCAGAGCTAAGGTGGCCATTTCGATGTATGAAATTGCAAAGTTTCTCATGACATCTGACTTTACAATGACATCAAGTACATTCAAAACAGAAAGATATCTCTCTTCGTCCCAAAGATATTACTTAGAGACTGTCACTCTGCTGGACTGGAAAAATGATACAATAGAAAATGTGAAACTTCTTCGCGAGAACGAGATTGCTTTAGAGATAATTGATGCCTCCTTTCGTGACAACCTAAAGCCTTGTAATGGTAAACTCTCTCACGGTCAGATTGGAAGACTGGTGGCATTACTTCTGATCACTGGAAAATTACCTGATGAACTATTCAAAGAAATCAGTGTATGCTTGAGAGACAAGCAACACTGGAATCATTTTGTTGAACAATATAAGACCTTACTGGATCAAGGATTTGGAAAGATTCCATTATTAAGTAAGTTCAAAGTTGCAATGGAAAACACATTCTACAACCCAATTTGGGGAGAGGAGAAAGATTACATTTCCCCACACCATTTCATCTCTCTTATGGAGAAACTAATGTTCTTAGCCTCATTGTGTCAGGGATTCCAAGGGAATGTTTTTACTACAAAATACTCTCTTCTTGAAATGCTGAAATGCCAAGGTTGCAGTGGTTTTATGACAACTTGTTTGCCGGCAATTTCTGCTGACTTGAGAAGTTCTGTCCAATCGACAATGGGTTTCGTTTTGACAACTGCGAGAAACATTCTCAGTGATATGAAGCAGCTACTTGTTTGGATATTGAGTTCTAACATGTTGAGAGAAAGCCGCTCAATACTTGCATTAAGACTAGTTATCCTTCTCCTTATCGGTTGTTTAAACAGTGGAAGATCTATTCAGCAATCAATGAGATTTCTATTTCAAAAAAAGCTGTTTAGTTATCTTCCTAGACCATTTTCTATGAGGCTAGAAACCCTTGCAGTTCAGATGACTATAAATAATACTCGTTATATTGAAGTATTTGCTGAAGCTTTAGTTACCGTGGAGGATCCTTTAGTTATTATTCTTTCCCAAGGATGCAGATCGCTGTTCTCAAATCTAAATGCTCTAACTATCGATTCTGAGGACTTTAAATGCCATCAAAAAGTTTGTAATCTATTGTTCCCAGAAAAGCAACCCATTTCTCATTCTTCTTCGATGACTACAAAGCTGGATATTAATTCTATACCTTCATCTAATCCGGAGGAGTCAGTAAACATAGATGAGGTTATCGATAATCAATCTGAAAGATTGCCAATCAAAGAGAGCTCCTCAGAAATTGATTCTTCAAATGCTATTTGCCCGGATATTAATTCCATGGCTTCAGAAAAACCAGATGAGTCAATTCTTGGATATGATAATATGGACAAGCAATCAGTTGAAGGAGAGAAAGATGTTTATGTAGAACTCACCGAAGAATGCAAACATTTCTGGCAGAAGACGAAAGAGTTTCTATCCGGAGAACATGACGATGTAAGTGATGATGAATGTTACTTCGATTTAAATTCATTACTGATATGAATGTGCCTATCTTGAGGTGTTGGTGTTAATTTTGTGTTGATTTGAAGGTGGAGGACACAATTAGTTTACTTGGCAATGTGTTGAGATGGATGCAACAGAAGGCTGAGACGGACGAAGTTGATGAACATTTGATCACAGAGATGGTCGACATGCGAGAGAGAATCAAATTACTCGCCAGTGTGATGTAAGTAATTAAACAAATGCCTGCAGCTTTTCTTGTAGGCATTCTCGAGAACATCTACATTCTCTCGTTTCAATCTGTTCATATGCTGATCATTTGAACTGACATATTTTAAGAAGAATTTTGATTGTTCTTCATTTTCTTTTGCTTAAAATATTGTATGGTTTCTTTTTTCAAGATCTGAAAGAACTCAAGTAGGCTGTCCAGCAAAAGATGATCTGCTCGCGAAGTGGATTGACCTGAGGGCAAGCTTGGAACCTCTCCTTGAAACCCTCTCCCTCCATCGCCCAAGCACAACTGAAGAAGCTCGTCCGAGTGATAATAATAGTCATTCTGATGAAAATAACTCAGATTGTGATCCAAACATTCATGAAACTGAAGTGGAAGCGGAAGCGGAAGCGAAAGCTGAGTCTTCATCGACTAACCAAACCAAGGCAAGCAAACACCAGAAAAAGAAGGCTCAGAAGGCTCAGAAGAAGAAAGCCAAGGGGAAAAGCAAAAAGAAGAAATAGCTTCCTCTTCGTCTGGTAGTTTTGAAATCTAGCTTACAGATATACTTTGATCAACGAGAATACCAACATTTCCTTGTATGAATGCTATCTCTTGTGCTTGATTCAGGCTTTTGAATATCGTTCGCGTTTATGAAATTTTGGCAATGTGTGCTATCTAAGTTACAATTTGTATGTGAAATTTGAAAGGAACGGTTCTGTTTTTAGCTCGAGAAGAAAATTTGTCTCCGATTGTGACAAACAGTTAAAAGAATCTTGAAGCTACTGAATCAAAAACTAACAGTTTTATCAAAATTGTTTATTTTGAATGTAAACTCCTGATAAAGACGATAATGGTAAAGCTAAACTCCTAGATCACAAGGTAATTTTGATAATGATCATCAACATTTGGGGTTGCATTTTGGACAGATTGCCATTCACGTTTCCTCGGTACGGTAGCACGGGGCATCAGGTAGAGTCTTGCAACAGTAGGAATTATAGCCATTACAATCTTCGATCTCACAGAAAATGAGCATTAGCTTGCTACCGTTGTTGCCCGGCACATCCAGCAGATTCCGAGCTACAAAATAAACATTAGTTATAATCTGTTAGTTCTAACTATTTAGATCAAAACTCAAGTAAAAAATTGAATGTTCTTGATGGAACCAATTGATAGCTAATCTAATTTTAGCATTTCAATTACCAACAAAAGGAAAATAAGCTTTAAAAAATATTAGTTCATCAAATAGGATGTATACTTACATTGATTTAGTGAGACAATGCTGAGGAGATGAGGGCTATTTATACTCTTTTTATTTTATCTTGTTGAAGTATTTTATCCTTTTATACCATATATATGGATATTAGAATTTAAAAGATTTGTCCACATTATAATTTTCCTAGACGAAATATACTATAAAGTGTTTTATTTCCTTTTACTATTTTTTCTCGTTTTCTTTATGATAAATAAAATCGAAAGGAGGATAAAAGGAAATTGCTTTTTATATTCAAAGGTGAATATTTTTCTTGATTTTGTAGATACTAATGGTTTCCTTTTCTTCTGTAGAAAGATCTTTATTCATATCAACGGATTGCAAAATCAATTGCACAAAAATAATTGTTTTAACATAATGCATTGTTTCATGGAACAATTCACCTATTTTTCCTTATATAAATAGAAAAGATGGAAGTTTTACAGGCCTACAATAACAATAATCAAGTCTTTATCGTAGCTTTTCTACTGAGAAGACCTGGAATGATTTTTTTTTTCAATAACCTTAGTCTTTTCTGATACTATTAGCTTAATTCACTAATCTCCTTAATGACATTATAGGTTTCATCTTCCTTTCCCCTTAAGATTCATAATTTACTTATGGGCAATTCAAGGCTTTGTTATTAACATTTCAATGATGGATAAGGAATTCTTGCAATGTTTAGCTAGTTTTTTAGGTTTATGCTTCAGTAAGGACAAATAGATGTAGATGATATTGGTGAGATAACAGTTGTGTGATTAGAACTGAGAGGATCTTTAACAATGAAGACATAAAAAATTAGTTGAACAAAGTTGATATCGTTGAGATAAACTAGTGATTTACTTGCATTTATTGAGCTAAACTATTGAAAATAATAGGGTATAAATATAAACTGATGAAAATAGTTAGATTATGAACAGATATGTTGGTCTTGAGGATAAGGAAATGGTTGAAAGGTGATATAAAATGTATTGGTCCCGTAAATCCTCTGGATTCATCTTTGAATCTCGAATAAGGGAAGGCTTGGAACAAAACTATTGAGTTTTTGTATAGGGTATCCGTATTAATTTGAACGTTTATATATATCACATCTTCAAAAAGTATAACTCACATACCACATACCTATTATCACTAAAAAAAAAAGTTTTTAGCAATGGACTTATTTCGTCGCTAGAAACTAACTGCGACGGATTAGCAACAGAACAAGAGTCGTCGGCTAGATATCCGACGTTGTAAAGATTAGCGATGGAATTTAACCTTCTGTCGCTATTATTTGCGACAGTTATATTATAGCCCGTCGCTACATATTTTTACCGTCGCTACATGGCGAACAGGATTTGTTCTCTGCTATGGTATTAGTGACGGATATTTTTAATTATCTGTCGCTACTAGAGACGGATAGTTAAATTTCGTCACTAGTGACCGTCCACAGATTATATCAACACTTATCGACGTTCACGAAAATAGCGACGGATGTAA
>JBBPFP010586701.1:0-16415 GCA_037974795.1 Kaempferia galanga | reverse complement strand
TGAAAATAATTTCAAAATTTATTAGTAATTTCAATCAAGGGTCTCATGTTCAAGACTCAGCTGCGCATATTATTGAAAATATATTCTCATTAATCAATCATAGATCTAGAGTTCGAGATTCAGTTGTAGCATATTATTAGAAAATTTTCTCATTACAATCAAGGATCTAGAATTCGAGACTTAGTTACGACATATTATTAAGAATTTTTCTTATTAATAGGTATTGCACTAGTCCTACATCTTAGGATTGACAACATCCATAGAAGCTTCTATAAATACATTGGGTCGGCGACATTAAAAAACATACTTTTTTTTTTTTATCTTTTGGCTAAAATCAAATGTATTATCTGTTCTTATCAGTTTAATATCTGATATAAAAAATTAAACTAATTTTTTTTTTTATGTAGGAGGGAAAGCTACTGGAGAACTATATAAATTGTCACATTTTTATTATTCTTAAGAAGATTATTGACTAATCCATAACTTGCCATAGGTTGAGGACAAGAGCTGCGAAGATTTGAATACAAAGCATTCACAACCAATGCCAACTACTGTTCTTGGAGACTTACACTACATGTAAGAGTTGTTTGTCTCGCCGAAAACTAATAACTACTCGCAAAATTGCTTAGTTATAGCATCTATTGTAGGTCGGCGAGGTCTTTGGCAAGCAGTGGGACACCACCATGTAAGTCGTCGTACCTTGGACAAGCTCGGAGCGGACCATCAACCTTAGGGTACATCACATCCTCTGATTCTGATGGATCGCCAAAGCATCAATCTCGCCGTAGGGTCTTCGGCTCGGTAAGTATTTCCTCCCTAGATAGATACCTTTGTGACTTGTACCCTTCGAAGTGTTCACTCTAACGACATTCGATTTAGGTCCTTCGATAACACTTTGATTGACTGTGACCTAAGGTTCAAGTTAGATCAAGGCTTATCTTTCGGTAGATCAATCTTCGAAAATGATGTTTATGATAAAGTGAGTGAGCATGGGAAGCCTATCTATATTGTCCTTGATGACAACACCTTTTAGAGAAGACGACGATTAGCGTCGACTATAAATTTTAGATAATCTTATTGGTGGATTTGATGTTAAGATTCATAATCATTCTGATTATAAGATTCGTAACCATGCTAAAGCATTATTTCCTACAATACACCACAATAAAAAGCATATGGTAAAGAGAAAGAAATTATTCAATTATGAAAAAAATATAAGATGAATTAATGTCAAACTATAAGAGAAATAAAAAAAAATCTAACATGAGAAATATTTTATTGTGTCTTTTAAAAATTGAGTAAACTAGAAAAACAAAACACCTAAACCCTAAAACCATAAACTAAGGAATGAGGGAAGAAGGAAATCCAAAATCACACTGATATTGATGTCGAAAGTTAAAAATTATATTAACTCAAAATTTATTTGATACATGAGATCCTAATTCTTTTTTAAAAATTAATAGCACAACTTATTCATTATATAATAATATATTTATTTCATAATTTATAAAATATTTTAACCTCATTTTTAAGGATATATAAAGCTTCCGCAAATTGCCTTTAAATTCTTATTCATTTGTCAAACTTTACCTCAAATCTTACTTTTAACTCTCTAATTTGGCACACTACAAAAGCCATATTTTTTTTTATGTGTGTGATAAAGTATAGGTTAAAAAAGTCTGAAAATAGGGTATAGGATTTAGGGTATAAAGTTTAGGGTTTAGAGTTTAAGGTTTAGAGTTTACGTTTTAAGCTTAGGTATATAATGCACTATATTAGGTACAAAATATCAAAAATCAGGTATATCTGTGGTTTAATTGGATACAGGAGGGAGTGGAAACAAAGTTTATATCACCTGGGAGTGGAAACAAAGTTTAGTTTCCATGCAGAGATTTTAGGATAATTTTACCTAAAAAATTGCCTTGCCAACTGTTATTATTTCAGGTTGGTTATGGAACTTTCATGGCTGCTTCACTCACTTTACCATTGCATACAAAAGCATCAACAGAAGGCCTACAGGAACAACTTTTCCAGGTTCCATTACTGATGATTCATACAAATACACAGACAAAATCAAAACTTATATGTCATAATTTGATTCTTCTTATGTTATCAACTGTAGAAAGTAGTCACAGTTCCATCACAAGGAAACCCTTACGGACAGCTCTTAGGGTGGGTCATGGCTGGCATTTATATGGGAGGTCGATTGCCTCAGATATATTTGAATGTGAGGATCAGTTTCCTATTCGATAAGTTCATACTTCAAAAAAAATTGTATATATGCATGTATTTGATGAACAGTATATGAAACAGATAAAGCGAGGGAGTGTCGAGGTATGATCTTGATCCTTCAGTTTTGAGAATTGATGACCAAACTTTTGATGTTGTCTATGGTTCTAGGGTTTAAATCCTTTGATGTTCTTGTTTGCACTCATTGCGAATGCAACATATGTCGGAAGGTTTTAACTTCTTCTCCCTATCTCTCTATTTATTTGCATGAAAAAAATGTAGTTTTACATGTTTTGGGATTTATGATCTTGGATGCAGCATACTTTTGAGGAGCATAGAGTGGGAAAAGATCAAGGGAAACACACCGTGGTTACTTGATGCGGTTGTCTGCGTGTTGCTCGATCTATTTGTAATCTTCTCTTCTCTGCTTGTGGTCTTCCATGATTACTGTGATTCTTCAAATTTAGTACTGAATGTATCTTGACCTGATTCTTGTCAGATCATCCTGCAATTTGCCTACTATAAGTCCGTGCGGAAAGGCAAAAGCGATGAAGAAATCAAGCAAACTCTTGTTTAAGATATGGATGTAGTGTGTAACATACCTGAAGAATACGATCACTGCAGAGTATGCAAATTATTTTCGATAATGTGACATGGAGTTGATTGCAGTTAGATTTACTAGTTTAGCTTTCCTATACAATATTACAGAATATGATAGGTTTGCCTGAAAAGAAGCTCAAACAACAATATATGATAGTCGATCTGTTAGCAAAGATCGCTACTTGATATAATTCTACGTCGCAAAGGTTTGATAAACAACAAAGTGGGCGGAAATACGTTACATGAAGTATCAGATGTTTGCTGCGACCATGAAAATCTTGACATTAACTTTAATCACAGAAATCAGGCACTTCTTTGGTAGTGCATCTTTACAGGAAATTGTTCCTTCTCATGGTGAAGGTAGGTTTTGAGCTGAAGGGATTTGCATCTTCATGAATTTGTCATGATACGAGTGCAGTTTGTTTCAGGTTACTACTTTGATCACAAATCCCGAGTTTGACGATAAATGTAACGGTGCAGCCTTTCCCTATACCTTCACTTTCCAGCCAGATCTGTCCTTCCATGAGGCTCACAAACCTGATTATGAAATTAGAAAATGTATCAAAAGATACACAAAAAGAAGTATCGAACAGCAGAATTAACAAGAATGAGAAACCATGTTCGAGTTAATTTCAGCAGAGTATTTCATAGTAGTAATACCACCTCTTGCTAATAGCAAGGCCAAGTCCGCTACCGCTGTAGGCTTTGTTTCCAACATTCTGATGGTGTGCAAATTTGGTAAACAGCTGCGGCAAGTCTTGAGGATTAATTCCACAACCAGTATCCTTGACCTGCATCGCAGCATTGTATTAAGGCAAAAGATTGCTTAGCTAGATAAAAATATCAGCATGCCAGTACTCTAAGCCATTATGAGTTGACTTGTGAGAAAAATGTCAATGTACCTGCACTTGCAGATAGAAATGTCTATCACTAATAACTGGAGAAAATTCAGGAGCCCGAGGATCTCTGAATGAATCTGGTCTGGCAACACTTGCTACGATTGATACATGGCCCTCCTTTGTAAACTTAACTGCATTGCCAGCAACATTAAGTATTGTTTGCAGGAGCCTTTTTTCATCACCAACAGCATACAAAGGCAAGTCTGACGCCAATGTCACGAAAATGGAGAGTTTCTTCACAGCGGCTATTGGTTTTATCAAATTAGTGACCTGCAATTTAATTGATATGAATAGGTAATTCGAGTAAACATTAATAGCTATAAAACAGAACCAACCTCCTTGAAAACTGCATGAAGGTTGAAAAGTGCAATCTCTAACTCAAAGCTCCCGTCCTCAAGCTTAGAAAGATCCAAAACATCGTTTATAAGTGTAGCTAGAAGATTGCTACTTTTTAGAACAGTTTCTACCATTAGTCGTTGTTCTGGAGTCAGCTCAGTTTCCAGAAGCAGAGATGAAAGAGCAATAATTGCATGCATGGGAGTTCGCATTTCATGGTTCATGACAGCTAGAAAATCATTACGAGCACGGATGGCCATTTCAGCCTCCCTGCGAGCTGAATCTAGAGCTACGTTTTGTTCCATAAGAAGGTCACGTGCCCGCATTGATTCTTCTAAGATGGCAGCATGTGAAAGTGCAACAGCTACCTGGACGAAATCAAACCCAAAAAAGAAAATTCAGAACAATACAAACACAAATCATTCGACATAACAGAAATGATAAAGTTCGTAGAACAAAATTACTATTACCCAAGAAACTGCATATTAATTGTTACAAACTCACTAAAAAACAATTTAAATGACTCACGTTTAGACTACAACACCTTTCAATATCCAACGGATATATTTCATGAATTAAGGATATTCAAAGTTTGCGAATGGAAGAATAGAGATGGTCCATCATTGAGTTGAAAAATATAGCTATTCATTGAAAACACAGTAAATCAGAAATGATGTTTATGTATGAAGATTACAAGATAATGCTATAGAAGCAAAGAGACTTATGTTTTTTAAATAAATTCAAATGACCAAATCAAAAGAAAATAAGTTAATCCATAAACATCTAGCCTATTGTTTACCTGTTTTCTCAACTCTTAAAAAGTTTCAAATTAGTCTATAAAAAGTGTATTAAAATCTAGCTTCCATTATAATTTTGCCTAACCCCTGCTAAAAACATGACATGACATCCATATGACATTTTGCCGTATCACATCAAAGTTCACATGCAAACTTGAACGTGGATAAAGACTTATTGAGACCCTAATTAAAATGCAAAACTTGAAATTGTAATCGGATCTCCACCCAATACTCAAATGCCCATCCAATCTAGATGATGATGAGATAAAGAATAAGATATGGCAAATTCCATCTCAATCCAACACAATATAAAAATATGAATGAAAGATAATGAGATAAAGAATCTAGCATTGAACAACTACAGGAAAAAAGATGGAAATGATGCAAAGAATTGTTTCAATCTATCTACTTTGGCATTACATTAACTAGAGGCAAGGAAGAGGAGAGAAGAAGACTTGAGATGAAGATTATGAATGATTCAGCTCTATCACCTTTTCTGGAAATCTATAGTAAATTTTTTTCATATCTAGTTCTCTTTTTCGGAAGAATCCACATAAGGGAGTTATAAAGGCTCTCTCCTAACTTGCATCAAAACTGGTAAATGCATTGTCCAGAAGCCTAATGCACAGCCTCTATTCCTTTTCTTTGAGTTGCAAGAACAACATATGAAGCCTACAAACTTGAGCATTATCTATTATGGTCAGATGTGAAGTGACCCCTTTTTGGTTTTTACAGAATCAGTGTAATTTGCGGTCTTCAGCCTTTGCAATTAATCTTGCAATTTTGTTGGATGGATCCTTTCCATGTGGATTGTGCTCAACAGATTTAAGTAATTCAGGTCATTTTTTCAGGTGTTTTCTTCAAAACTTCTATTCTTTTGGAAGTGGGATATTTCTAAGGATGTATCATCCCTGCCAGGCCAGTAAGTATGCCTCAAGAATGGATTCTCTGATTTAACTAAATTCAACTTCTCCAGGCTAACAAATATTCAAAGCATGAGCTTCCATTTTGTAGTCATGCTGGGAACAACTGTGATGAATAGTTATTTTTACTCCACAATGAGCCAGTCCAACTACAAAAGCATAAAATTCAAGATGTCAAAACCTACAGCCTTGCTTCCAGAGCTCTTTTCCTTGAGTCCTTCTCCAATGAAGATCACCAACTTCAGCTTCTTTCATTAATTCCTAAAATAGATCATAGTGTGTAGATTATGTTCCCGTAGCTTCTTACCATGCTGACTTGGAGGAGTTTTTTTTCCTGGAGGGAGGAGAAAAAAGTAGCAGTAGGGCAGCAAGGAGGACACTCCGAAGATCTCTAAACATGATATCAACTTCAAGTTTTTTCTGCCACTGCTTCTGTGGTCATCATATACATATTCTCGGTCAGTTGAGGCGACTGAGGTGATGCCTCAAGTTTAGCTACATGCAGCTTCTAGAAAGGGATTGATTGCCTAAGGAAGAGGGAGGAGGCAATGTATAGGAGATAAGTGTGGGTTTCATTGTAGGATATTTAAGGTTTATTACAAAAGTGACAGCCTGTGGTGAAAGGGTCATTGCGCCATCCAATCAAAATCAAGTCCTCCTAACGGGATTGAGATGAAATCCTAATCCTAGAAAAGATCCGCTCTAATGTTAAGTTGAGAAGAAAATTATTATGTTAAATTCATATGAGAATTATTCGTAATGGTGGGTCTTGATTTTATGGACACCCGAACCAATTTGACCCAACATAAAGGTTATTCTGGTTCTCAGGTCAAAAGAAATAATCAAATTCAAGTGTAAGGTCAATTTTAGGCATCTAATCCATAAAACTAATTAATTTGATCTCTCTCTCTCTCTCTCTCTCTCTCTCGCTCACACACACCCCACCTAAGTAATTGATTGTTTTGCTCCAACGTGTCATCTTTTCTAAACCCACTAAGTATATTTAGTAATTAATAACCTGATATTAATTCTCTCGTAGTTGTAACAGTAAGCAACATGCTGATTGATATTTCTACCTCCTACCTTTTTATTTTCAAACTCAAATCATTAACTCATTTAGCCAAACTTGGTAGTCACTAACTCAACAATTGAATGCTCATTTAACTAATTTGTTGGTACAATTGACCTCCGGGGTTTTGATGTTTGTTTGTCAATATATTTAATAGAGTTTGGTTAAGGTTGACCCATCCAAGGAGAAGTCTAGTCAAGTTAATGATGACTCGATGACTAGCAAGTGAGAAGTCCTAACCGGAGGTTAGTCAAGGAAAAACCTTAGGGGGAGATAACCCTATGTAATGAGGAGTCTTAGAGAAGTAACTCTAAGCAAAGGAAAAACCTAGGGGATGAATCCTAGGTAATGAAAAGTCTTAGAAGAGTAAACTCTAAGCAAGGAAAACCCTAGGGGAGTGAACCCTAAGTAATGAGGAGTCTTAAAGGAGTGAACTCTAAGCAAGGGAAAACCCTAGAGGAGTGAACCCCAGGTAGTGTGAAGTGAACTCCAAGCAAGTGTGACCAAAAGGTTTTTGAATCTTGAATGATGCTAATACTATTTTATTTTACTATTTTATATCTATTGGGTTGATCAAATACTAAACAAGACTAGAGAAAGTCCAAACAAGTCTCGAGAACCAAATATTTGGCGGGTAAGTTGAGGTAAAATCTTGGAGTGGATGGTGAGGTCGTGTCCCAGTCAGGACAAACCTTAGGCAATGATCCAACTGAAAAAACAGAGGTTTCTAAGTCGAGATCAAGATAGTTATAACCATCTATACTACTCATTTATACATATTATCTATCCAACTTTGTTTGCAGAATCATTATCATTTGTATATTTGTTGTGCTAACTCTGTTTTGTAGAACATTTTGATTAATGGGTTCGATCGACCGAACCATGTGGATTGGTCGATCGATCCAATTAAAACACAACGAGATCATTGTCGCAAATGGAAACACTATTCTATCGATGGATCGAGGGGTCAGTCAACCGAACCATAAATGGTAATGTTATACAATCAAATCAAATCGAACAAGAAAGGAAATCTAGAGGTTCTATCAACGGATAAGCTTGATCAGTCAACCGAACAACAAAAATCACGGGATCGAGCACATCGAATTGGGGCAAACAAGGAAGGGCGCGGAGATCAGTCGACGGATAAAAGGTTTCGTTTATGGAAAGAATCAGTCGATGGAGCGGGTATCAGTCAATTGAACGGTGTCTATAAAAGAAGCCCTCAGGGTCCGAATCGAATCATCAATTCAGTTATTGTTTCATCTCATCTCTGTTGTTATTGTGTGTGCAAGTTCTGCCACTACTACGTCGAGACACTCTCCGACAACCTATGCTAAAGAATAAAGATTCATTCTTCATTGTTGGTATATTTGTTATTGTACTTGCATATTATTGTAATTGCTCATCTCTTGTACAAAATCACTTCTTCTCCGAAAATTTTTGGAGAGAAGAACTACCCATCGGAAGCGATCAAGAATCATGGGCCTTGGAGTAGTAGTGTCTCTGTGTCTTTTGCTTTTACTTTTATTCTGCGGCAAATTCGGTTTTACAAAGACCCCCCGTCTTCAACAATCCTACAAAATTATGTTTAACCTAGCACAAAAACCAAAAAATTAACCTGACCAAATTTGATACAATTTGGATCCAATCGAATCTGGCATAATCGACGCTGGCATCAATTATGGACAAGTTTTCTGGAACACAGGCTATCCCACTCTATCAATCTTCAACCTTACCAATTAAAGCATATATATATATATATACATATATAAGACTTAAATATCTCCTAATGGTTTGATAATGAACCAGACATAACCTGCGTTCCACCCTTAGTAACAAGTGACAGGGACCAAAATATTAAAACCATGGAAAGCATTCTATATATCAAATTGTTTTCCATGGAGTCAGATAATACACAAAATTCTCTATTTCTTATAAAAGAACGAGAACTTGAAATTGGGAAACAAAAGGTAGAAAATATATTATAGGAGAAGAATTATGAAATATTTTTCATCGACTATTTCTTTGGAGGGAAAAAGAGGAGAAGATAAATTTTTAAAACTGTTTATTGGAAACATAAAAATAGCATTAATCAAAAATAGATTTAAAAGGAAAAAAAATCATTTTCCACTTTTAAAATTTAGACTTAAACTTCATTGCATGTGAATGCGAATTTTCCAACCAAATCGGATGGAAACAATATAAAGAAAAACTAGGAAAAGAATTCCTCATCCATTTCCCTCCCTCCCTCTTTTTCACGAAAGGTCACAAAGCAAAATGTTACTGAGGAAATATTTCTATCACTTCCTTTATTTCCTTTTCTTCCATCAGAGGAAACACACTATAAATGTATCGCCAATAAATTGTTTTCATTAATAGATTGTAATCCTCATAAACAACTTGCCAAACCCCAATTAGAACAAAAGTTGCATTCAACCATTGTAAAATTTTATGGATTGAAACGAGGCGTTTATGTCCAAAAATGAGAAAATACATTTAAATCAGTATCCATTTCATGTGAAGTGTAAAGTTCATAAGAGAATAAACCTCCCTAATTATATCTTGTTTTCATTAAGAAAAAGACCACCCAAAGGAATACATACCCCTGTACTCAAAAGATGAAAGGCAACTGATAGTAACTGCAACAAAGTTTTGGTTACCAAAAAAAAAAGTTTTGGTTACCTGATCAGCAACCACCTCAACAAGCTCCAGTTCGTGTACATGCCATTTTCTTGCACTGTCTGAAGGGAGCATTAGAACCATAATAGCATAACTTCTTGCAGAAAGCTCATGCCAATCATTAATTTGGAAATTTGACAGATGTAAAAGTGGTACTCGAACAGCAACAACTTCCGGCGGCACATATCTCCCGGTCAACAGCCTTATCCTTGCTAATGGGGATGTATGTGGAATTCTTATCGCCCGGTTGCTACTAAATACTTGATTGACAATGGGAAGGTTAATGGAAACAACAGACCCAAGTGGCATTTGGTGGTGCAAAGTGTGTGAAAGCTGGAGATTATGGCCACTCCTGGATGGCATCCACAGTGCACATTCTGCAAGATCCAAAGTCCTACCTAGTTCCACAAGTGTCGTCTTCAATATTGTATGCCTGTCAAGTGTGCTTCTTATTTCATGAGTAAGCATCCTAACATGTCTCCCAGTTTCTTCTTGTGTCCGTATGATGCCCATCTCTCTATCAAGTTCCTCAGCCTTATTCTTTAGAAACAACTCCCTTGTCTTCACACTTAACAAGTCCGGAATTATGTGAACGAGCATCAAAGCTGTTGCACACGATACAGCAGCCGTCGAGATTTTTGCAACAGTCATTACTATTGCGACAGTTCGTGTGTGCATGTTGAAAGTCCATAGATTTATCAAATGTGTTGCTCCACAAAGAACAATAAAGGCACCAAACTGAATTAACACCCATCTGTACGGGAAGAAGGAAGACTTCTTCACAAAATAAATGAGCTCGAGAGGAATGGAGAAATAGGCAAGGGCTATAAAGAAATCTGATATATACTGGTACTTCACTAGAAGCTCATCAGCAGGCCACTGTGTCTCGATGCAGTCACAACCCTCCATCTCAGGGAAACTGCAGGGACCGGATAACTACTACTACATTCTGCAACCGCAAAAAGAAGAAAGAACAAAAAAGGGAAAAACATTAGTAAGGTGGATCATGCAAAGGCTCCTAATTTCAAAGTGAAAGGTAGCAAATTTCTTCATAATTATTGTGTTCAAATAGTAAGGCATGCTAAACAGCAAGGAATCAAATCTCAAGCCGAAGGGAAAACTATGATACAGAAACAGAAGCAAATAGCAATCAACTCTAGGAAGCATAGAAGCAACAAAATAGGCACTTTTTCAGTGGAAAACATTTAAAAGACAAATTAAAGAAAGAAATCATCGAATAGAACAATCAAGCAAATCAAACCCTAATGCGGAGACAAAAGAACACCTACCCCTAACCCCAAGACAGTACCAATCGCCTGCGTCTGAACCAAACCAAACGCGTAATACAGCAAACGGACAGCTGAATTAGTGAACGGAGTGCGAATAAGAGAAGGGCCGAAGCAAAAGAGGCGATTGACCTGGAACAACCTCTCAGTAGAAAATGAGTCGACCAGCAGCCGTATTCCGATCAGAATAGATTGGGGAAGGAAACGAAGCAACGGAACTGGAAGTTTCCATGAGATTTCGAGGATCTAGAGAAGGCGAGAGAAATCCGAAGAAGAGATCTTCTTCGCTCTTCCGAGTTCCGCCGGCAGCTTCGTTGCCTCTTCTGCCCAGTCAGTCGGCGAGTCTTCTTTCGTGGTCAATTAACGTGATTGGAGCTGGCACCGGATAGGCTAAGTAGCGCCCGCAGATCCATCAGATTCACACCGTCAGATTTTATCGACACGAATCTTGAAATAGTCATCGTCGTCGACCGGCGTCGATTGTTTGGAATTTAAGACATCTCAATTTTTCACAAAATGATTTTGGGCAAAAAAATAAAAGGAGATATTTTTTAAAATAAAATAAAATAACACTTATCAATTTTTTTAATCTAAAAATACTTTTATTTTATTATTATAATACATTTTTTTGTATTTAATTTTTTTTATCAAATTGAAGTAATTTATTTTAATATATATTATAAGTATTCGGCAATTATTAAATTTCGGTAAAATCAAATTGACCTATTAAATTGATCGAGATTAAAAGATAATTTTTACTATTTAAATTTAGAAGAACCTTTTGAAATAATATAAAATAAATTACTTAAAATAATTTTATAAACTATTGAAAGTTAAATAAACAATAAAAAAATCAAAAGGGATGAGTAATTAAATCAAATTAAAAGTTTGAACCAATTGAAGTAAAAAGTTATTTAAATGGAACAGGTGGTTATAATAAAAAAAATTATAAGGGGTGTTGCGAGAATCGAACTCACGACCTCTCGCACCCGAAGCGAGAATCATACCACTAGACCAAACACCCTAATATACTCATGTCCTTCGTCCACCAGTGTACTTTTTTGCAGCTTCGTGTCTTTCTCTCGCGCTATTTTTCTCGTCCACTGCATCTTTTGCTCTACTTCTTGTGTTCTTAAGCCCTTACACACTTAGACATAAGGTTAGAAACACACAGAACCTAACATAATTTAGTTGGTCACATAAAAATTAGCTTGGGGACCAATAGGAACAAGATTCAAATCCCTGAGTATGTCTTAGTTGCATACATCACTACACTTCCATTTGACAACTTTCATAATGATAAATGACTCATCTCGTCTCATTACTTCTGTTGCTCCATCTCTGTAGAGACAAGTATTGATCAGTTAGTTTTGATAATCTGTGGCAAGGGGAAAAAAAAACAATCAACATAATGGGGTGTTGCGAGAATCAAACTCACGACCTCTCGCACCCGAAGAAGAATCATACCACTAGACCAAATACCCTAATGTACTCATGTCTTTCGTCCGCCGATGTACTATTCTGTAGCTCCGCGTCTCTTTTAAGGTTAGAAACACACAAAACCTAACCTAATTTAGTTGGTCACATAAAAATTAGCTTGGGGACCAACAGGAACAAGGTTCAAATCCCTCAGTATGTCTTAGTTGCATACATCACTACACTTCCATTTGACATCTTTCATAATGATAAATGGCTCATCTCGTCTCATTACTTCTGTTGCTCCATCCCTGTAGAGACAAGTATTGATCAGTTAGTTTTGATAATCTGTGGCAAGGAAAAAAAAAAGCAATCAACACAATGGAGTGTTGCGAGAATCGAACTCACGAGCTCTTGCACCCAAAGCGAGAATCATCCCACTAGACCAAACACCCTAATGTACTCATGTCCTTCGTCCGCCAATGTACTCTTCTGCAGCTCCGCGTCTCTCTCCCGCGCTATTTTTCGTGTCCGCTACATCTTTCGCTCTACTTCTTGTGTTCTTAAGCCCTTGCACACTTAGACACAAGGTTAGAAACACACAGAACCTAACATAATTTAGTTGGTCACATAAAAATTAGCTTGGGGACCAACATGAACAAGGTTCAAATCCCTAAGTATGTCTTAGTTGCATACATCACTACACTTCCATTTGACATCTTTCATAATGATAAATGGCTCATCTTGTCTCATTACTTCTGTTGCTCCATCTCCGTAGAGACAAGCATTGATTAGTTAGTTTTGATAATCTGTGGCAAGGAAAAAAAAAAAAAGCAATCAACATAATGGGGTGTTGCGAGAATCGAACTCACGACCTCTCGCACCCGAAGCGAGAATCATACCACTAGACCAAACACCCGATGAGATCATTTTCTAGATGTTTATTTGTTGACTAAATTATCTTGCTAACTAGGACATGAACACCAAGTCACACGCTGCAGTTTTCGACGAGACCATCGCCACCCTTCAATCTTCGTAGTTCAAATCTATTATCTAAATACTTTAGGTTGATTCCTAACACAAAATTGACAAAGAATTTAGCAATGTAACAATTGAAGATTGTCAGTGTGGATTCAATGGCTTAGGTTTGGTCGGCCAGTTTGACAATAAGTTGGTGGAGGCGTGGATATAGATCTTGTCCCATTTGTAATCTAGACATCCAGGCACTCTTTTGGTAATAAATGTATTCTTTTTAGTATTATCATCATCTATTTAATCTCTTCAGTTGTTAAATTATATCTTGAGATATTAATACTCGCTTAGATAATTTTGGCCAAGTATTTATGATTTTAGTCTCCTAAAATACAATAGGATGATTGAAACAGAAATACTCTAAATTTTAAAATCTAACTGTAGAATATCTAAAACTCTTAAAAGAGGAGAGAAGAAAATTCAAGATAAGCATCCATTACTAAGTAATCTTAAATATTATTTTCGCATTAACTAAAAAAATAATTTATTAAAATAGCCGCCTATGTTTCTATTTAATTTATTGATTACATAAATCAATTTCCCAACACAATCTTGTACCTGTGATCTCCAGTTAAAACATATTATGGCAAGTGTTATCACAAGGGTATGGGCAATCTATGGCCTTCACTTCCGATCGTTCAAAGTACCAGTCGCCAACCGATTTTGCAATACCCTAAAAGCAAACAGAGGAATTTCAGTTCTCACAATCATCCATTGTTTGATTTTTTTTTTAAAACTCTGAAATACAAGCAAATATAAACTCGTATGAATCTCACTCACTTTGGTTCCAATAGCAGGTGAATTGTCTCCAAACCACCTATCCTGACGTTCTGATTGACAGTGGTCGAAACATGAATTTATGAACAAGCCACTCTGTTTTAATGCAGAGAATCCTTGCAGGGCAGTAACCATTTCATTCCTGAATCCTATAAATACCATAAGATTCATTTTGTTTATTATTGATTATATGTGAAAATTTCACATTCAAGATTCATTCAACTGAATACCTTGCAAGAACTGGATCTGGCTTGAATTGCACTTCAAGTGGTTCAACTTGCAGTCTTTCCAGTAACCTTGTGGGTCTGCATTCTTGGGAGCTAAGCTTTCTTGAATCTAAGTAACAATCAACGTTCAGGCTTGATCAAATGGATTAAACTGCCTAAAACACTTCAAAATTAGCATATTCATTCACCTGCCACACATCGTATGCTGCATTCAGAATGAAAGTTGGAGTCTTGATGCCATCCACAATGTTCTGTGGAAAGAAGCACTGCAAGAACACAAAAACTTATATCCATTTATCTATCGAAATACACACACTAAATAAGCTGCGAGAAAACAAGTGTACCAAAGAGGCTTCCATTCTTGATGTACAGGAAGCAGGCAAGTTGTTGGCCACCCCCTTTGCGTCGACAGAACATAAATAAGTTAATCAAGATCTTCCCACAGAATTAAGCTTAATTCTTACTAATTCACCTGAAGAGACACCACTCCTTGGAACACAGATCTCAGTGAACGACCACCAGATACATCGACACTGAATTCCCAAGTAGAAGATAGTTATTTAATGCACCACTAAGAAGACAGTTTTTTTTCCTCTAATGCATGAATTTTGCTTACGCGTCCAGGAAGAACCCAGCGTCAGAAAAGCACTTGACCACCTTGCCAGATGGGAAAAGTGCTCGGAACTGATCGCAATGTAATAGAGACGATAAGCCTCCAGCTGAACAGCCACTAAGAAGTGCCTGTTGGTTGTAAGTTAAGTTAGTAAACATAAAAGAAACTACGTACGGAAACAGAGAAGAGGAACCTTCTCAGCAGAACGCATTCCTTTGGACATGAGCTCCTCCATAACAACTATCCAGATCCTTTGGCCTCGAAAGTAAAGGCCATTCGCCTGTCATTGTTACAACATTAATGATTTAATTCTCCAATTTATGAGTAACTAGTTGTAATCTGACTGACCTCGTCGCGGCCCTCTCCAGCAAAGGATGCACTGTCGCAGTAGCGCACGCGAACTCTGTTCCAGTTGTAGAAGTCTGTTGATCAATTAAAGAACGATGCCTTTAGGATCAACAGTGTTCTTGAGAAACATTTGGTATATATATATATATAAAATGGGAAAGCACCAGGATTTTCTTCAGCTTTATTGCTCAATATGCCAGAAAACTCTATTTGCTTCTCCATGTAGTTTGAGGAACCACGATTAGTCTTCTTGCGATAGACACACGTCCTGATGTTGTTGCACCAAGCTCCACCCTGCAATCGATTAATTTCCAGATAAAATACAACTTTTTTTCATCTTTTTCTTAGGAGTAGTTAGTCAGCTCACCTCCAAGTCCACAAGCCAATTGTTGGCACCTGATCCAAACCCCGGATCGAGATGGTATCCAGGAACAGTTCCATCCAAACACACTGCAGATTAAAGTACAAAACTAGATGGTGACAGGCATGCTTACTGACTCGTTTGGCAATTACTGTAAACTATGATATGACGAAGGAATCAAGTGCGTAGCCATTAATAAAAGCTATGTTTAATTACTTCATTTGGTAGATGGATTACCTGCTCCTCGGG
Source organism: Kaempferia galanga (assembly GCA_037974795.1). Classification (NCBI taxonomy): domain Eukaryota; kingdom Viridiplantae; phylum Streptophyta; class Magnoliopsida; order Zingiberales; family Zingiberaceae; genus Kaempferia; species Kaempferia galanga. Next base: position 574 of record JBBPFP010586701.1, on the reverse strand, counting down.
CGGCAGCAGAAGGAATGAGCGTCAGATCAACAAGAAGAGGATTGCCTGAGGCAGAAATCGCTGCTTCTGTGTCGAGATATGAACCGTCCATAAGCTCGTAACCTCGACCGCGGGTGATCATTAATGGAGAGCAAAGCATGAGGAGATAGATCGCCGGCAGGAGCATCATGTTGTCTTCTTCGTCAATCTTGCTGCCTCTTCTCCCTGCGCTGCTAAGTGAAAGGAAGCAAGGGCAATTGAGAAGATGACGAAGGAGAAGACAGCCGTATATGAATACATATACGTCAAAACTTGCAAGAATTTTGCAATATTTTATGGATGGAAACAGAAGATTGCCTTTAGGATTGCATTGGTTTAAGAAGGTAGTTAAATATTGGTTTGATGGCTTTCCCGTTTAAGTTGGTCGTCCGTCCAAGGAAGGAAAAGATTTAGATTTTTAACAAATAAGAAAAAAATGGTAAAGTCAGTTAGTCTCGTGACTATTCTTATGGATGGTCTTCCCACGAAGTTTATCATCGATCACCATCCTTAGTTGTAAGTCCCATTTAAAGGAAAAATCCCTGCCTCCAAATGC
>JBBPFP010585617.1:0-16417 GCA_037974795.1 Kaempferia galanga | reverse complement strand
AAAAATCTCCGCCTGAACCTGCGGGTCGTCGGTTCAGGCCCTAAAGGAACTGAAACCGGCCCGGCGGCCCACCGGTTCAGGCCCTAAAGGAACCGGAACCGGAACCGGCCCGGCTAACCGGGTCGACAGGTCACCCAGCCCGTGGTCGGGTCTAGTTGGATGCAAAAGAATTCGTTTAGATAATACTATGGCGTACTTCAATCAAACACTCAGTCATTTCTTTCAAAAACAAGGAATCATTCATGGATCCTCATGTGTTCACACCCCTCAACAAAATGGGGTAGTTGAAAAGAAGAGTGACTATCTTCTTCCTATCACAAGAGTGTCCTTATTTCATAAAATGTTTCTAAACATTTTTGGGGAGAAAGTGTTCTTACATCAGCCTATCTCATAAATCGACTCCCAACAAAGATCCTTGAGCTTAAAAGGCCTTTAAAAATTCTCACTAAATTCTTCCCTAACTTCACAGTTTCAAACAATCTGATCCCTCAGATCTTTAGCAGTGTTGCCTTTGTCCATATTCATCTACAAAATAGGGGAAAACTTAACCCAAGAGCTCTTAAATGTGTATTCATTGGCTATTCTTCCACTCAAAAGGGGTACAAATGATTCCATCCCCCAACTAATATTTTTTTTTATGTGTGTGTATGCTAATATTACCTTCGATGAAGCAACGCCCTATTTTCCTAATTCCTATCTTCAGGGGGGGAATTTGAGTAAAGATAGAGCAAAAGACCAGTTTCTTCTTGAGTTTATGAGTCAATCTAGTTCTGCCACTATAGAATCATCATCTACTGTCACTGATTTCAATCCTACCCATCTATCCAGCTCACATGAAATGATTAAGGTACAAGGAATTCAAGACAACACTATATCTCCACTAAAATTTTATTTCAGAAGGCTAAAGCTCAACACTTTCACTAAGGATGTTCAATCATCACCTATTTGAGCTCCAGTTCAACCACCTAACCATCATGTTCAAACTCCTGAGATTATTATGGACTCAATTAAAGAAGCAACTCCAACCCCTAAGGAATCAAACCATGACACCACAGAGCCAAATGATTGGGAGAGACCTATAGCACTAAGAAAGGGATATAGAGCCTACCCAAACATCCTTTGCACTCATTCTTGTCTTACCAGAACTTATCCCAGAATCATCGAGCCTTCCTTACCAATTTACATTCTATTCCCATTCCAAAAAACTTAACTGAAGCATTAGGGCGCAAGAAGTGGGAAAATGCCATGAAAGTGATAATGGAAGCCTTGGAGAAAAATAAAACTTGGGAATTGATTAAGATCCGAAAGAAAAGAAATTAGGTGGAAGCAGATGGCTGTTCATAGTTAAATACAAGTCAGATGGTTCATTGAAAAGATATAAAGCGCGTTTGGTTGTAAAAGGATATACCCAAACCTATGGCATTTGCTCCAATTACAAAATGAATCTAGTCGTACTTTTGTCATTAGCTACTAACTTTGGATGGAACTTGCAGCAGTTTGATGTAAAAAATGATTTTTTTTACATGGTGATCTCGAGGAGGAAATTTGTATAGAAATTCCCCTTGGATTTAAATCAGAAGTCGGGATGGTTTGCAAATTAAACAAGGCATTATATGGACTCAAGTAGTCCCCAAGGGCTTGATTTGGAAGATTTACATAAGCAATGTTTGTGTTGGTTATAAGCAATGCCAAGGGGATCATACACGGTTTGTGCGACATTCAAATTCAGGGGGAGTAACTACATTGCAGGTTTATGTGGACGATATTGTAGTAACAAGGAATGATGCTGAAGAAATGCAAAGATTAAGGTAGTGCTTAGAAAAAGAATTTGATATTAAGGAGCTTAGCAGATTGAAATATTTCTTGTGAATTGAAGTGGCTCATTCAAAGCAAGGAATTTTTGTATCACAACAGAAATATGCTTTAGATTTGTTGAATGAAACTAGAATGCTAGGGTGTAAGCCAATTGATACGCCAATTGAAGCTAACCATGGATTATGTGAAGCCCCTAGAGGTACAGTCGTTGATAAGAATTCCTATCAAAGACCTGTAAGAAGATTGATATATTTGTCACACACAAGACCCGACATAGCTTATGTTGTAAGCGTGGCAAGCTAGTTTATGCACAATCCAAGAAAGATGCACCTCAAAGTGTTCATAGAATTCTGCAATATTTGAAAGGAACAGATGGAAGAGGAATTTTGTTTAAGAAAGCAAGAAACATAACACTTGAGGCCTATACAGATACTGATTATGTGGGTTCTCTAGTTGACAGAAGATCAACCTCCGTTTATTGTACATTTCTTTGGGGCAATCTTGTAATATGGAGGAGTAAAAAATAAAGTGTAGTCGCAAGATGAAGTACAGAATTCGAATTCAAATCAATGTCACTGGTAATATGTGAATTGTTGTGGTTAAAAATAGTTTTGGATGACTTAAGAGTAAAGTGAGATGGTCCTATAAGATTATATTGTTAAGCCAGCAATTAGCATTACACGTAACCCCGTGCAACATAATAGAAGGAAACACATTGAAGTGGACGTACACTTCATAAATGAGATGTTGGATAACGGGCTAATTTGCACACCATTTATCTCAACCAAAGATAAGTTGGCATATATTCTTACAAAAGGACAATAAGTTATATCTTTCCAACGTATTAGCAAGCTTGGAATGGAAGATATTTATTCACCCACTTGAGGGGGAATGTTGAGATTTTTCATGAGATCGGATGAATTGTAATCCCTAATTTGAAGGGATTATTAATTTATAACCAGATTATATACTCGATTAGAATAGTTTTCCTTATTCTTTAGTTGACATACTCGTATATAAATAGTGTATATTGTGTGAATGAATATAAGAAAAGTTTTATCTCTATTTTCCCATAGGCATTCCACTTCTTCCCTCTTAAGCAAAATATTTCACCTTTCATCCAACAAAGGTGGGCACCTACCCCTTGTTCTAATCTTCTTCTCAATTTTCCAAAATATAGGGAACTCCCTCTCCCCCTTAAGGAAATTTCTTTCAACCTTGGATTGGTCAAGTACTTTAAGGTGGATCTCCCCCTTAATTATACTTCTCCTCTCAAACTAAGGACCTCCCACTTAGTTATTGCACCAGTAATAAATGAAATTCCTAAACCTCTAGGAACAAACTTTGATCTCACGAAGTTAAAATTTTAACATTGAAAATTTACTTCCCCCTCAAGGTATGAATGAGGCCTAACTTTTATGTGAGGTAACTCCTCCTAAATAAGTTGCCTCCTCTTGAAACTAATACATCCCTTCTTATTCCTACTTCCTTTATTTTGCATCAACAAACTCTCTCTTTGAATACTTATCAAAACCTTTTACAGGATTAAGGATGGTTGATTACAATGGTATAGCTAAACTTATGAAGTTTCAACTGAATTTAAAACTCAACAATGCTTTAAGCATTGTGCTAGTTAACTGGATAAATATTTTCAATCGATTGTTGTTGACTAGTATTAACGAACTAATTGACTTTTTTGTCCAAAAATTCTAATAGTCAAACATCAAAATACATAAATATTTCAATAATTTTTAAAATAATTATACATACATTATTTATGTCATAAATATTATCAAGGAAAAATAATTTTCTATGAAAAAAACCTCTATTATGGAAGGTTGACAGAAAGTTGGAAATCATTAAAGCCTTTAATGTTTCACCTCAACTTTATATTAATATAATCAATGGTGATTTCTACCACCTTGTATGCAATACAAAATTTTTTAAAAACTTTTTTAAATATTTTTCAAAATAGTTTTCAATCGTGATTTTGGGCCTAGCTCATGCTCATTACTTGATCATGAGCTTTCCCAATGATTAGCCAATACTTAATTTATATTTATTAACAACACTTGGGTCATCTAGATGCACAACATCAACTTGCTGAACTTAATTCATTATCCTAACACCTCACTTGTTCTCAATACACAAATAAGTTAACCCTATGATTCATATTAGATGTTTCAAGGTATATCCTACAATTAGGTGAGCATGCAATTCTATCTAGACAATCCCAATTGACCATCCAAACTTAAATGATAATTTATGTCATTTATCCTTAATTGCATGTAATAAACATGGATGAGAACTTGTAACTAATCATGACAAAGGCCAAAATGTATACAAGTCATATAACATGAAAAATGAAAATGCTTCATAACATGTAACAAAAGCATAAAGCCTATAACTAGCATGGTATGGATCGACAAATATGCATAACAATGCATGACATTTAAAACATCATAACAAGGGTAAGACATAAAAGCATGTATCATATAACCACCCCATTGAACAAGTCGTTAGAGACATATCTCAAGGGGTAAGGACTTGGTGCTACTTTAGGAACTTGGGAAATCAATTTACTTTGGTATTCAAGTTGAGTTTAAGATCATAGATCATGTATTGCTAGATCCGAATTGGGTGCTAGCTATGTAAGAAGAATTGACCTAATTTGAGATGAATCAAGTTTGGACTTTAATTCCCATATCCCAAGAAAAACAAATTATTACTAGATGGGGGGTTTTTTTTTGGATCAAATTGGATGGTAAAAAAACTGTGGAAAGAAAAAAGACTAGACTTATTGCTTGTGGATTTATCAAGTAAAAGGATTAGATTATAATGAGACTTATACACCCATAGCTCATCTTGAATCCATGTAGGTGCTTTTAGCATTTGTTGCTCAGCAATGATTTAAATTATAGTACATGTTGTGAAGACACTACTCCTACATGAGTTTATTAGAGAACAAGTCTATATATAGCAGCCACTTGGATCTGAAATTTTGAAATTACCAAACCATATATACAAGCTTGAGAAGTACTTGAATGGGATGAAACAAGCATCCTGAGTATAGTACGAGAGGTTCTCATCCTTTTTCATTTCTAAAGACTTTAGAAGAGGACCAATAGATGCCACCTTGTTCATAAAGTCAAATGGAAACGATTTCCTTTATTACCTAAGTGTATGTAGATGGGTCAACTAATAGGATTCCCTCATGAATTTATTGGAGCAAAAGGTGATTTGCTCATCCCAATCGACCCAATATCACCTGTCCCATGGTAAGATACAGATAGGTAAATCATAGGGGACATTTTGCCATATCACAACTGCCCTTTACATAAGAGAGGTCCCTCAATGAATTTATCACTCATATGGAGAGTGACTTTGAAATGAGTTTAATAGGAAAGTTAAATCCTCTGGGGATATCAAATCAAATAAACTAAGAGGGAGCACCCATCGAATAGAACATGCCAAGGAACTTATTAAGAAGTTTGACATGGAAGGTACTAAGGAGTAATTCACTCCAATGGTCACAAGTGTTAAGATGGATATGATCCGGAAGGTAGACTAGTGGATCCTAAAGTGTCATAAGTAGCTTGTTGTACCTTACCGCTAGTAGACTGTATATCTTATCTATGGTTACATGCATGCTAGGTATAAACCATGTGCCAAAGAGTCCTCCTATTTGAATGCTATTAAGAGAATCTTGAGAAATCTCAAAGGAACTCTTAGTGTAGGCCTTTTGATTTCGTGACATGCAAATTGGATATGAACAATACTAATGGAGGATATCAATTCCTTATGTCTTCCTTAGTTGGAGTAGCCAAAAATAAGATTGTGCTATATTATCCACCATGGAGTTGAATATATGGCTCGTAATTGTAATAAAAGATGCACACACTTGAAGACTATAGAATTGATTACAAAAATGGTAAGTGTTATGTGATAATGTAAGGACCATTAATTTGACTAAGAACCCGGTGCATCACTCAACAACAAAACACATTGGAAGTGAAATATCACTTCATTTGGGAATATGTGGCAAATGAAGACACTTGACTATGTAGGCTTCAAGGTAAACTTTGCCAACATATTCGCTAAATCCCTTCCCAAAGATAAGTTTAGTACTCTAAGAAGCATGGTATGTGCTTTGTGGACTAGGATAGCCATTCTAGAATTGTAAGATTACATACACTAGGTTTATACCTTCATTACATCTTACAAACAATTTAGGGTAATATGATTTGTGTATTAAGGCATATAGATATCACGTGAGACATTAGGAAGGAGATCAAGTTCAAAATATTTGTTATGATATAGTACTTTAGGTTAAAATCACATTTAATATATGAATAATTAAAATCACATTCTAGAATTGTAAGATTACATACACTAGATTTGTACCTTCATTACATCTCACAAAGAATTTAGGGTAATTTGATTTGTGTATTAAGGCATATAGATATCACGTGAGATATATTAGGAAGAACATTAAGTTCAAAATATTTGTTATGATATAGTACTTTTGGTTAAAATCACATTTAATATATGAATAATTGATTTGGCCAATCATGAGATTTTTTTAATACAATTTATGTGTATATAGCCAAAGATGATGATTACAAATTCTAAAATAAAATCATTTTTAAAAAACATAGAAAATATTTTTAAAATTTTTGGTGTTGATACAAACTTAGGAAGAACATTGAAATTTCTTAATATTTCAAACTTCGTGCCAAGTTTTAAAAGTAAAATTTATTTTCATATAAATTATTTTTCAGTGATAGATATGATTATAACAAGTCTGTTCATAAAATTTTATAATTTTTAGACACTTAAAAATTTTCTAATGCATTTTTGAGTGTTGAATTTGATTTTATAAGGGGAGGAAACTCATCATCAGGAGAAATATTTTTTTTTTAAGAATTAGAAACTTATTAAAGTAAATCACAAAGTAAGGGAGGTAACCTTTTAGGGGTATGAACTTATTAAATATATATTTCTAATAATTCTTAATTATCACGCCATTTAGTTATAATAAATAAATACACATTAAATAGGTAGAAATTACCAACAAAAAGACAGATAAAAATGCCCTTATACTATGTCTTCTCTTGCGCAGGAATACCCTATGCACATCATATTCTTCACCTTCATAGTCTTCTTCTTTGGCAAGGAACTCAGGGGCTGCTTGGTTTAGTAAGGGGAATGAAAATGTAAATGAGAATGATATTAGTGGGGAATGATAATGAGTATCATTAATTTAATGGGGCTGCTTAGTTTAGTAAGGAGAATGAGTATCATTATAAAAGATATTGCTTGGTTATATCCTATTTGGAAATAGGAATGAGCTAATAAAGAAGAGAGAGATTAGGTAGGCAAAAAGAATGAGAATGAGTTTCAATACCTAGGTTTTAGTGGGGAATGGATGATTCCCAATAAGTGGGGAATGAAACTAAAGTGAAAATATGAAACCCTCAAACCAACCACCTATATTTCATTCCTTTCCCATTCCCTATTTATCAAATCCTCAAAACAAGCAGCCCCTCAAAGTCCTGATTGCATCATTTTCTTTCTTGGTTGACCGGTCTACCTACCTAGAGAGTGGAGGCCAACAATTGTTGGTTTTTGTACTCGCTGGCATAGAACACAAACAATCTCGAAGCTAGGGTAGGCAACAAGGATGGTTTAATTGGTTCTATGCTACGATTACTGAATTCGGTAATTGCCTATGTTAGTTGGAGTATTTAGCCATTTCACCTCATTTCTTTCAGCTCTTCAATCCAAGAATACATCTATTCTCACTTCTCACCACCTATTCCTCTCCCTTCCCTTCCATTCTCTACTTCTTTTCCCTCTGATTGCAGTGCTTCCAAGTAAACATAGCATCAAGAACACTTATTTGAGATTTGAGATAAGGAATGTCTGAGTTTTCTAAAATAGGGCCAACAAATCAATTGAAGAGCGTGTTTTTGATACCCAAGGAATTACAGTTCAATCTCACATCAAACATCAGATAGGAATCTCAACAATTTGGAGATGTTACTAGCATTTATTGTCAAATATATACTCACTTGATCATTCACCAGAAGGGTTAATGGCAGATGATTAGTTGTCAGTGCCAAAATAACGATCACCGAATTCACCCAACCCTGGAATCACTCGGAACTCCTCATTCAGTGCTGCATCAATCTCTGAGGTCACTATCTTCACGGAAGGAAACCTTTTACAAACACAGTGAATCCCTTCGGGCGCCTACATCATTTAAGATAAACCCAGATATGATTTGATTAGCATAGTAGCAAGTTGGCGAGCAAAGCTATCCATGACTACATGAACACGAGGGAAAAGCTCACTGAGATGAGATTGAGGAAAATTATTCGGTTCTCAGGAACTCCTTTTTGAATGAGCAGATCAATAGCATGGTTAGCTGAGTTTCCTGTGCACATCAAGGATAGAAATCTCAATAATTTAGTGAAAAGGTAGAGTGATACAACATGGAGGTTACAGCAGAACTAGAGTAACAATCTAATCTCACACGGTGAACGAAATCCAAGAGAAATATTATTAAATTGAAAAACGATTAACATCGAGGTTTGAAATTTCTTTTAAATTCCAACAATTTTTTTTTAAAAAAAATATGCTAAGAAATAAATAATTTCTATACACCTAAAAGGCTTAGCTCAGTCTTGGAACAAACTTCCCACTCTTTAAATAAAACAATTATAAAATAAAAAACTACAATAATTAATTTATTCTCCTAAATAAAAAAGAACAACCAAAATAAATTTGTTTAAAAAAACATAAATTCATAATCTGCATTATAAAGTCACTATGTGGAAAAGAATAATTACTAGAAGGTGAAGTTTTAGGCCCCTATTTGGTTCCATTCACAAATTAGCTCACTGCCCAAATTAGCTTACTGTCCAAGTTAGCTCCCCGACTCTAATTGTCGCCAAGTGGCTCATTAGATTAAATTTCAGATCATGATTTAGCCCTTTTCCTCCAAATGACGAAACTATGCACTAGATTATATTGAATTCTAAAAACAGGCTTTTGCAAAAACAAAAAGACTTAGTTAACCAAAGGATAATTATATAGTGATATAAAAATAGAAAATAAGTGATGGAAGTTTCTCATACAAAGTAAACAAGTGGATGTAAATATCAAAATAAGCATTTTACTGTTATGTGTTTTAAGCTTGTTTTATACAAAAGCTCATAAGAATGGAAAACTTTGAAAATTTTCAATATTTGCAAGCAATCCAATCTTAACAATATATGGTAAACAAAATTGGCAAAGACCAAGATGTTCAAATATCTCATTATTTGGTTACTGTTATAAATTATATAAATAAAAATAGGAAATATAGGGCTATGATTTTAATTGTAGGAATTTGATTAAGTCTAAATACTCTCTCTATATATATATTTATGTATGAGATTGATGGATAAAATTAATAATTTTTTTCTTTCAAAATTTCTTAATATGGTATCAGAGCAATAGCCATCATTCCAAACCTAGCCTCCTCTTCCCTTCCATTATTGATAGACGCTGACAACTCTTCTCTTGCATTAGCCACTGCTGGACTGGAGGAACCGCCAATCGTTGATCTATCATCGCCCAAATTCCAATCATCGAAATCATGAGCCACATGCGTAGTTACAAGTTTTCTAGTCCAATCCTACAAGTTGGCGCGTGAAAGCGCATTCGTTACCTAAAATCTCTTTGGTTGTCACAATTCAATTTGCCTGGTTCCATACAACATTTTTGCATACTTGATTGAGTCAACATTTGTTCAGTTGTGGGACTTTTTAGTGCAACAGGTTCAAAGTTTCTTTGGTATTTCAGATTTAGTTTCTTTGGTCTTACTGCTCTTTGATAATATGATCAAGAAGAAGTTGATCATGATCAATGTTAAATTCTTTCAATACTGAGAATCATTAAGATTTTCATCTACACTAATTACTACCATCGTTGAGTCAAGTAAACCAAATACATATCTTGTTTCCTCATCCTCCAAATGGGTCATTGATTTTAGTGTCATAGACCATATGATAGGTAATTCTAATATGTTCTCTACTCTTTAGTCACATACCATTATTTCTATTGTACTTTAATAGGTCAACCGCTTGTGTTCTTGGGTCTGACACAATTACTCTAACTCCTTTAATTCCATTACACTCTGCCTTAAACTTACCTCAGTTGTTTTAATTTAATTTATGTAAACAAACTAATTCGTCTCTTAACAGTTATGCCTCATTCTTTTTATTTTTTTCAAGATCTTACGATGAAGAAGATTATTGGTACAGGATATGAATATGGAGGCCTCTACATCCTTGATACACAGTTACCAAAGTCCATGGCCTGTTCTGGAATAATCATCCCATTTGAAGCACATTATTGATTGCCATCCTTCTCTCCCAGTAATAAAGAAACTTTGTCCCCAGTTTTATAGTCTATCCTCATTAGATTGTGAGTCATATCACAAGAGTAAAAAAACATTATCACCTTAGTTCAAATCCAAGAGTAAAAAAACCAGTTAGTCCTCCATTTGAATTAGCTCATTCAGATGTTTAGGAACCTTGTCGTATTATATCTCAACTTGGGTTTAAGTATTTTGTTACTTTCGTTGATGATTATTCTCATACGGCGTGGTTATATTTGATGAAAAGTGGTTTTGAGTTATACTTTCATTTCTCTGCCTTTTTTTCGGGATTAAAATTCAATTTAATATCCGTGTACAAATATTACAAAGTGATAACGCTAAGGAATACTTATCAAAATCTTTTCAAACTTTATGTCTCATCATGGCATTCTCCATCAGACCTCTTGTATAGAACACACCATCTCAAAATGGGTTTGTTGAAAGAAAGAACAAACACCTTGAAACTACAAGAGCTTTATTATTTCATACATAGATTTCTAAATGGTTTTGGGTGGATGCAGTTTTCACAACTTTCTTTCCAATTAATCGTATCTCATCGTTCGTTTTTCATGGTGAGATTCCTTTTCACGTTCTCTTTCCAAATAAACCATTGTTTCCTATTGAACCTATAATGTTTGGTTGTACCTACTCGTTTGGGATATTCATCCTCAAGTCACAAAACTTGATCCAAAACCTCTTGAGTGTGTTTTTCCGGGGTATTCTCGAGTTCAAAAGAGTATAGATGTTACTCTCGTAATCTTAACAAGAATTTGATATCCACTAATGTCACTTTACTTGAAATCACACCTTTCTTTCCCTCTACAAATCACACTAGTAGGGGGAGGATAATGATTTGTTATTTTATACCGTCACATCCTCTATTTATGATCCTACTAAACCTGTTCTTGTTAAGCCTCTCGTACAACACGTTTATTCTTGGCAACATAGTCCTCCTGATCCATATCTTGTGCTAACTTCAAGTGATGATCTACCAATTGTTCTTTGGAAAGGTAAACATCAATGTACTTATCCAATGTCAAACGACATTAAAATATCATGTTAGCATTAATTAATTGTCTTTATTTTTCCATCATATAATTTTTAATACTGATTGCTAACATTTGATTAAGCCTCTCAATTGCAAGAGCAAAAAGAAAAGATTTTCAAAGTTTAGGTTGCACCTATTTACCCCCTTTAGCCACATTGGTCCTAACAAAAGTAGCAGCAGAGGCACTATAAGAAGTAAACAACATGACCACCTTTTTTTTTGAATATTTTCTCATGACAAAGCTCAAGAACTAGATCAATGTCAAAAATGATTTGGAAATTCTAATTGATAAAATTGGAGAACCCCTACCTTACAAGTTGTGGAACAACCAAGTTAAAGAGGAGGTTCAAGCAAATACAAAGGCAACCATAATCTTGTAACGCGGTATATCACCAGATCAACTAAGCAAAGTCTTCTCAAGTGTAAAGAAATTAGTAATAATACTCAAGCATCATAAATGTTTGTCAGACTCTCATATAACCAAGCGGAATCTTTTAATGGGTCAATTGCAAGGATTCTAGATCAAGTACAAGGAATCAGTCAACCAAATACATTGCCCATTTAAGGGAATCGTCAAAGACTCCATGCAATAGGTGAGCATGTCGACAATTGAGGCAAAATGATGTAAAAGGTTTTCCAAAACGTTGCTTTGGAAAATGTATGGTTGATACATACATGAAATAGAGATATAAGAAATAGATGATTTTTTTAAAACTAATGATAAATCCCAAGACACTTATCGTGTTATGGCTCAATTTCATACAGCTACATGAATTAGATTGTTCATATCGCCTAATTGGGACATTTATTGGTCAAACTTAGTATTGTTGGATCGCTAGATGCCAATGTGATAGAGGTGGGTGAACGTCACTCTTTGCTTGCAGTATTAGTTTGCAGGAAGAATATAAGTGAAAATCAAGAAGATTGAAGCAGCACACCAGTGGAAGGCTCTCGATTTACTTGGTTCACAACCCCCCAAGGTTGCTATGTCCATCGCCTATGCACCTGTGGTCCACTACTTTTCTCCTCGTCGGTAGATCATGGAAAGTGGAGAAACCTCTTATAATCAGCTAAGTGGATATAACAATAGAAGAGTAATGAAAGTTAAAACAATAGAGCTTGGGCGTGATTTTTCTGATCAAGACTTATCCTTCTCACAAAACCCCTTTTATAGGCTTCTGCTTGAATATGTTCGTTGGCTAATCTAGTAACCATCAGTCAATTGTTTGTCACCACTAGTCGATTGATCTTCAAATTTTATCTACATTGTGTTGTTGATCTATCCATCTTCAGCTCCATTTCAAACGGTAACGACGGTGAACTAGACTACGACGGTCGTTGTAGCCGCAGTCGATTGGACTGACAGTCAACTGCTCTGTATCCAATCGACTGCTCGAGTCAATTCCTAAACTTATTATGCTTCTTATGTTGACACCAATTGTTTGCGACAGTCAACTATTGAACATTCTATCAAATTTGTTATAATCCTGTTATCTGCAGTCAACTCCATCAATAGACTGTCACAAACTTAATACCCCAATCAGGGTATTCGAATTGCCAGTCGACTTGAACTTATCCATCAATCAACTAATACGCCCTTAATACTACCAATCGATTGAGTCTTACCCATTAGTCAATTTACTTCAACTAGTTCTAAGGTCAAGTCTACCAAATACACTCATCTATCTTTCGAGCCAAGTGTTTCACTCACTGATTTGACATGGAGTACCTTCTAGCCGTGAGACTTTCTATTGCCAAGATGTGTCCCTCTGATGCTTTGAGCGTGTGGCTCCACCTTAGTCATCCTTTTCGCCTTTACTTGCACATGTTTTCTCCTCAACTGACCATGCTCCAATGCTAGTGTACTTTGCACAACTTAGCAAACACATTGGATCACCCTAAACCCTTTATCAATATTATCAAAACCTTCAAGACCAGGAATGAGAGTCCTAACAAGTATAATCCAATAAGGTTAAAAAAGACAACAGTTGTAGATTATAGAACCTAATCAAAAAAGCAATTGATAACATACAGGGGAAAAAGAGCCTGGTAAATAAATGAGAATCTCAAAAGTGTACTGGAAGGTTTGTTTGTATCAACTAAATGACATAAGCATGAAAAAAAACTGACCTGTGCCAAGAACAGGATCCAAAAGTAGAACATGACGTTCTGAGATATCCTTGGGTAGCTTCTCATAAATGAGCTGAGTATAATGAAGCATAGAAGATACAGATAAAACAATACTAGTTAATAAGATGTTGCCCCACAAGCATTATTAAAAGAATAATGTTTCAATCAAACCTGTAAAAAGCTTATAGCTAAAGTATTTATTTACGTGAGTGTTTAACTAAATAGAACACATTCCCAAAACCAACCTGTTTACCATCATCTCCAACCCGATGAATTAGAATCTTGCCAATTTTTATCCCCTTACAACACGCCCTTAATGCATTTTCCATACTTTCACCACTGCATCCAATGAAAAACAGTCTTAATTAAACAATATAGCACTGTTCGCTCCTAAAAACCTTCAAAATAGTGTCTTGCATTCAGTCAAAATATTTTATTTCTTGGGAAGTTGAGAATCATGTAGGAGATACATGATAAGATTAGGTATGATGACAAAAGGACAGCAGAAAATAAGATAAGAATGACAAAATAACTAATGATACAAAGTTCAAAGGATTAATAGGAAATGGGCTGGCAAAAGACAGGCTCTCAAGGAAAAAAAGTGTTACCTAAATGTTTAGTTCATGATATTGTTAACTAGTCATACTTGATTCATGTCTCACCTTCGGACAATTGACACTCCACAGAGTTTCTTGCAAAAGTCAACTCCCATATACACAGATCCTAGAGAAACAATATAGTGAGATTACAAAATAACAAACACAAATATCCATATGCATATACAACAAAATTGCAATCCATGCGAGTAATATAGCATATGTGTAAAAAGAAAAATATTGCACACAGGGTTTCTATAGTTTTTTTGATAACTCTATTATCTTATAGAGATTCTATAGTTAATTTAACTGTTGTTGAGGATCTAGTTGTCCTATTGTAAACATATAAGGGTGTGACTATAAAATTGCAATGAGAATATATACATTTATGTAGAGAGGGACTACCTAGGTTGACTTAGAATAAATTTCCTGCTAACATTATATTAGAGACAACTCGTGTTCACAATTGATTTCTCCCTTTCATCCCACCATGTCTCTTACCTCTTCTCAGGTCCACTTGGTGAGTGGCTCAAGAATCATGACTTTCCAACTCCTACTCGTTCCTAATTAGAAATTTAGAAGCATGCTCATCTTCCCAAGTCTTACGCGATGCAATGAATGCCTCAACATTCGGAATGGGAGCTGCTTTTTCTTTCTCACATTTTCTTGCTAGCAGTTCGTGCCTTCTACCACAATTAACATAGTTGAGTTGTTCTCCACTACTAGCGCATGCTCTCTAGATCTAGAGTCGATATCAATTCAATTGCCTGTCTCCATGCCTCTTCCACTTTGGCCAAATCTCACAACAACCATTTCTCCTTTGCATTTATTCAGTCTAATGATCAATATACCTCTCATGTGAATCCCTAAATAGAGGGATTAGTGACACAACTAGAGGGGCAAATAACCGGAAGTTTAAAAATACAAAATTGTCTACTTTTGCAAAACAAGGTTCAAACAAACTTAGCTCCACAGAAATAAAATCATGAAAATGCAAACAATATATTTAATGCGCCTTGTCCTGCTACACAACCTACCAACTCATTAGGTGAGTGCTCCTTATACAGGAATCTTTCTTTTTAAAAAGATATATGCAATTAAAAACACGAAAGAAATTAAATGAAGGAGAAACCTTGCAAGAGCTTAAAGATAAAGATATTAGACTCTAGGGGTTTCAAATAAAGCACTTAGAAACTATAAAAATGACTAGAGAACGAGTATTTTGAGAGGTGAGTATTCTGGGGGTGGAATGATTAGAGAATGAGCATTCTAAGAGGTAAGAGTGTTTTTCTCAAGATCCCCTTAGCTATTCTATTTATAACCTTCAAATTGAGCTTCACACAACTATTCGTTGACTCAAATGTTAGACAGTCAATTGAAATATTGATCATGAAAGCCTTACTTGACAACAAGCTATCCATCCCAAAAATATTTCCACAAGTTGATTCAAGACCTTTTTTATTAACTCAATCCAAATAGAGAGCACACTATTTTCAGCAATCAACTATCCACTCAACACAAGTCACTTTAGTCGACTAACCTCGCTTTAAGTCCACACAAGCTGAAACAAAACCCTTTTGTTAATGAGTAGAATATCTATAGTTGACTCAATTATTTAGTTGATTGAAACATTCTTTCAGTCAATTGAATTTTCCCGAGGATCACTTGTTCCATGGCCCATAGGTAGGCCTCTACCCAAAAAACAAATAAAAGATGAGAAACAAGTCTAAGTGGTTGGGTTTGAAAAAGTTGTTTTTAATGTGGTTAGCAAAACTTTTAGGTGTAGTTAACGTATTTGGCAAGTGCACAGGTGCAGTGATGACTTAACAAGTGTTGAAATTGGAGGAAGTAGGACAAGAGGTTGATTAAATATTTTGCAGATGGAGACAACAAATGTTGACATAAAATTCAACAAGAGTTGACAGATGATCAAGCTTGACAACATACTTGCAAATTGAGAAGTTCAAAAGCGCTTGGCAGGTTGCTCGAGCATGGTAGGTGTCAAGGAGGAAACCAAGAGGCCTTACCTATTGGTAGCTGAGAAAGACTTGAAGGTGAGATTGTCGGAGATCGCGAGCACATAGATGGCTAGAACACATACAAAACATTAGAAGTGGAAATAAAGACAAAACAAGCAGACACATACCAAAATGTACACGAGGCATTTAACATTGTTTGGAAACCCAAGGTTCGTAGTCTATGGCCTATGATCCTTCAATATATCACTCTTGAACAAGGTTTAAAATTTCGTGCTGAGATTTCGGTTCTAGATTGGAATAATACGATTTTAGTATCGTATCGTGTTGATACGGTTTCAATATTCTTTTATTTATATATAGTAATTATTAGATAAATATATTTATGGTGTATATAAAAATAAGTTGTATATTGATTTTGTAT
>JBBPFP010584519.1:0-16420 GCA_037974795.1 Kaempferia galanga | reverse complement strand
CTTTTTCTACGTTTCAAATAAACTAAATCAAAACTCAATAATTAAAAAACTAAATAAAGACATGTTGGTATAACAAAAACTTACTCTAAATTTTGAACATGAAAAAAATCGCCTTCCTAGATTGGATTCTGTCCATGATGTCTGGAGAATAGCTCGTACCCCACAATAACATAATATGTGGGAAACTTCATATTGCTCATTGTTCATGCGACGTTGAGTGAAAGATGATGTTGATGAAGAGTCGACTGCCATGATTTTTTTTTTCTTTTACCTGAGAAGCATTAAGTTGGTAACTTTAACAAGAGTTGCAAAAGATGAACTATGTAAGTGAACGAGTGAAGAATGACATGCGGAACGAATCATGGGTTAGTGCATCTGATAAACTGAGGGTTTGACAAAAAAAAACCACTTGGACAAAGTAAAGCTGCAACAAGTAAACTCACTATTATTCAACCGCTGTTGGGCCCAAACCTTAGACCTCATTAGCAATTGTAAAGATTGAAATCCTAACTAGCAACAAAAAATCATTCAAACCTAGGCTTGATACAGTTTGTTGTCACTAGCATGCAACAAGGAAACAAATGGTGGAAGAGGATACAAACAAATCGAAACTTCCCTGTTCTGTCAACTTCACCTACCCTGTTGGCGCTTAGTATACCGGTTGTCAGAAAATCAAGTACCAAAGGATATACTGTGTACTTTCTGTACGACAGAATCTTCTAAAGTATGACAAGATACAGAAATGGTATGCACACATGGGGAAATGTGTCAGAACAATTTATCCTTGGTAGGGAATGCATTGATATGCGTGCAAGGGGATAAAGTCTATAGTATAAATACGAGCCTGCATCCACCAGTGCAAGTACGCGCATAATATCTACACACTCTACACTCCTACATTTCATTCTCTTCTTTAGAACAGCACTACTAACTTGAACGTCGGAGTACCAAAACTGAGAACTTCTTTTATGATTCGGGCTCTAACGTTTTCTCCTTGTTATTTCTCCTTTGGTGTACAGGGCTCAAGAGATCGGAGGACTTCGTCCTCAAAAGTCTCCATAGAATCAACCTAGGCACCACATCAATCCCACCTATCCCAATAATCATTCACCCTGATTTTAGACAAGATCATTATAAATATGTAAACACATGATTTAAACTAGAAGTAGATTCCAAAATCGCTTTTTAAGGTCACAAGATATTTACATATACATTTTTTAAATTATGAAAAATAAATATAATATTCTAAATTATACGAATCAAATTAAAAAATCAGATAAAGAAAGGGTTAAAATGAAATATTCTTTTTAAAAAAAAATAGATAATGTTACTCTCGTGCAACTCGTGCTTTAAAATATCCACCAAACCACTGTGTTGTGTCCCCATCGAGCCCCTCCTCCGCCATGCTGCTACTCCTCCCCGCCTTCCTCCTCCTCTTCTCCGCCACCGGCTCGTCGGCACTCCCTGCGACCCATCCGCTCCGCTCTGCGGCAGACCTGGTCAACCAGCGTGGCCCTTACATCGGCCTGGTCATGGCGTTCCCGGCGGAGGCCGAGGCATTTTGTTGCTGATCAAATTCAGTGCCAAGATTGAGAATTTAAGTAGCTTGTTTGATCATAGCAGACAGCGATGGCTGCGGATACACCAGTGGTGGTGTTCAGGGGTGTCTCGGACTTAGCAGGAGGAGATGCCACACAATCATCCACCATGCTCAGTGACATTGCTTTGCTTCCATGAATGCTCTCAAGGCCGCAGCAGTGTCCTTTATCGGTGTGATAGGGAAACAGAGGGCACCTAAATAGAAGATTCTGAACAAAGAGTCAATTCGTTTGCGAGTGCCAAACTGAAACGAAGGAACGGTGGTTCATGTCAGTTAGGATCCAGTCCTGAATTCGTGGGCTCTCTTCTCAATTCTCTAATTTACACGTCAACATCGACTTTATTTACCCTCAAATTTCTCTTAAAGACTACATAATCTATTAATATTTATTTTTAGTTAAAATTTATCTAATTTTATTTTTTTTTTGGGATGAATTCATTATTATTTATGCAAATGAAAATATTTTAATTAAATATTATTGATTTTAATATTGATAGAATGATGTCTCATGATTATCGATCGTAAATGATTACACCAAACACAGCCATTGAATAAAAAAAAAAAAAAACATTCAAGATGGCAAAAAAGAAAGAAAAAAACTATCAATGAAAGAAAACCAATCACTTAGTCAAAGGGAAATAAAGACGTATTTTGAAAGAAAATAGCTTTAAATTTTTTAATATTTGAGAAATGGCATTGATCACTGCATCGAAGTTATACAGTTAAAACACTAGATTAATCCTGGCTTTGTTTTGAATCACAGGACACATCAGATTTACTGAGAGCCAAATTAACAAGACAGATAAAGAAATTTACTTCGGTTCATGAAAATAAGAAATGCAGATTACTGAAATGTTTTGACCCGCCATAGCAAACAAGGGCATTGTGCTCCAATGGAGAACCTCACAAAGCAAGAACAGCCACTGAGCTCTTCTAAGCTTACAACCTCGTCCTTCAGTTTCAATCATCTGCAAGTCAAGAATCAGAAGTTTCAAATACCATGACAAGGATCACTGGTCACAATTATCAGGAATGGACTCACCATTGGGTGACCTGGAAGAGGTAGTAGAGAAATCTGAGGAGGAGGCCATGGGGAAGGACATCGAGAGTTGAGTCGTGGAGAAGGATGCCCGGTTGGATCTATCTTCTTCGATGTCAGACCAAGAGTCTCTTGCTTTGGGCCACTCGTCGAAGAACGGTCGGAGGAATTGGCTTTCGTGCTTTGCGGGCTCCGGTGAACCGAACTCGCTGCCGATGAAAGAGTGCTGCTGCTGTCTTGAGGTCGAACTACCTGTCACCTGACCAAGATCTTGAAGTGTCTGAAGCTGAGGGTAGGAGCTCTGGAGAAGAGAAGAAGGATCTCTAGCCTTTGACAGGGGAAATGAAGAAACTCGCGACGGCGTCAAGCACCAAGAACTGTCGACTGCATCCAGAACGAGACTCCTTGGATTTCCAGTAGTTTCTACGAAGAAAGTATGCTCATCCACCCCAGGTTTAACACCAGAGAAGTACCTGCAAGTTCCAGTTGACTGAATATTTACATATGCAAAGGCAAATCCAATTTCACTGTCAAAGACAACAAACTTTAGGCCAGTGAACCATCATTTGTGACACAAGGAGCATTGAGTTTTGTTGTGAGGACTCCTTTGTGGCATTATAATCCATAAATGTTTATCCCTAAAAACTCTTAAATTAGAGTAAATAAACCCTTTCTCTTCATTTACTTCACAATGCACATGAAAAGCTGCTGCTGTGAATCAGATTATTTGTGTGAAAATAATGACAATGCTAAATCAATTTCTCCAAGAAAAAAAAACATATAGATAGTTATAATTGCACTGGTCAGAAATCAGCCATGCCTCCCTAAACACTGGTGGTTTTGCTAAATTGCTCTTGTAATTACTAGCATGTTATCATGAGTAGCATCTCTAACACCAAACTGAAAAGATGTTCCGAAAGAGTGAAATAAAACTACTCAGGATTCGGTTCCTCAGCATTTCTTTGGTGCATTGAAGACTAATCTTGGTAACCGCATAACACTTCCAACTTTCAGCATGAGAAAAAGGGCAAACAATTAGCTGAAAGATGCCAGGTTCATTGAAACATCACTTTCCATGCAAATTTTCATGATTATCAAAGAAGTGAACACACTGATGCTCTAAATTACAACCTGAAACGATACAAAACACAATTGTTTCTGGAACATTCAAGACTCTGGGCTCCTCAAACATCTATCTCTTGAGATGAGCTATAAGTATAGTACAAAAATAATCTACCAGAACAAATACCTCCTTTATCTCCTCCAATGACACTGCACACTACTAAATTTAATTTCATAAACCAGAACAAGAGCATAGCAGAATATCACACTATAATGCTACTTTGCTTATACCAACTTAGTCATGCATTGGCAAAACCTGATTAATCATCCAATCTTTAATAAATACGACAGTTTCATGCAAAATCCAGATGAAGGTCCCTATCCAACCAGTAGATCCGGTTCTTTTAATCCCAACCGTTCCTTCTTTTGTGAAGCTGTTGGGATCAATGAGAGCCGGATACAGCAGCTGGATCAGGAGCCATTTCAATGTTTCGATATGACAATAATATGCACGAGGCTAAGGGGAAATCGTAAAGATCAATAACATATTGAAGTATGCTGCCATTTCAATGAGAGAGATAAAAGGTACCTGTTAGCAAGAGAGCCAGTGTCCATGGACAGCTGAGTCGAGCTGGAGCCACTAAGGCACAGACTTTGCGCGTTGACATGACTTGCAACAGAATGCTGGGGATTAATGCTCTGCAAGTTTCCCCCGCCACTACCACCAGCACCGCTGCTGCTCGCAGGAGTGACAGATGCCGTAGATGGCTGCAACTGGGAGGCAGATTGTGATTCCACAGGCTTTCTTGAACGGTTGCGGCCGCGATGCATGTGACGCTCACAATATTTGGAGTCAGGGTGGGCGTCCTTGGAGCAGCGCCACTTCTTCCCATCGGTCCTTCGGCACCGCCCTGGTTCAGGGTCCAGCTTCTTCCCGTAGTAGGAACAGTAAGCTACTGAACTCAAAGAACAACCAACCAGTCATTCATTCGGTGAACAAGATTCAAAAGTTTGTGAACAACTAGCTCAGCAAAAACGCAAGCAGCATTTGGGATGATAAACAAACAAAACTCTCATCAAAGAAAATAAAGAGAAACTCTGATTGGCAACGGTTGCGGGACTCGTTGCAAACACAAAACTTGAATAAAAGTGAAATCAACTAGTAATGAGTTAACCAAAAAGAAGATCAGATACAGAGCCACTTCGTCTATAGTGATGAGAATAAAAACCCGAAATAACCAAAGCTAAGTTTCAAAACTGCAAATCATCCTTAAAGATCGCATTTTTCCCCCCTTTTTAACTTAGCCCACTAAAATCACACAGATCAAGCCGGGACGAAGAGCAAACCGATTTTAATCTCCGAAGAAGATGATTTAAACTGAACCATAAAGGGCTAAGAAGTGAAGGGCTTACGCGCAGGATGGTGCCAGTATCGACCAGGTAGAGCTTCGAAGCTCCTCCGGATGGGAATCAAGAGCTCCGGCGGTACGGGCACTCCCGCCGTCAGATACTTGTAGATCAGCGCCTGGTGCTCCAGCTCCTGCCACTGCGCCGCCGTGAAAGGCGGCCGCACCCCGAACCCCGCCGCCGAGGTGTTCATCGGAAAACCCGAAAGGCCAAGAGAAAAAACAGAAGGCGTCCGCAGCAGAAAAAGGCGCCGCCTTTGAGCTCACTCATGGCGGCAGCTGGCAGACGCGGTCGGGCCCCTCGCCGGCGAAGCAGAAACGCACAGTTCCTTCATTTTTCCTGTCAACAAGGAACCGGAATGGGGCGGTGTCGGTAGATTGATAAACAAAAGAGGGATTTTTAAAGAGGAGGAGAAGGGGAGACAGAGAGAGAGGGGTGCGTGAGTGATTTGTTACGGGTTCAATCAATGGTGGAGAAGAGATGGAGATGGTATTGGGATGGGAAAGAGCCGGTGGGTCTGTCTTCCTATCTGAAACTTTGGGTCTCTCAGTGTGTGTTGGGAAGGGTGACAGTATCTGTTTCTGAACAGGACAGAGGACTATTCACAATAGGGTAAAGTTTTTTACTTTTGCTGCCTGTAACGTTTTAATCCTCAACAAATGGCAAACATTTGAACTGCTGCAACAGCATCAACATGGGATTAGATTATGCATTTAATATATTGGTAAAGTTTCGTTTCGGCTTTTAAGAATTTATCTTCGTATCTAACACTTCCAACTCTGTATGGTTTTTGTAATCTTTTGTTTCTCAAAAGGTAACCAAGTGTTATTAAATCCAATAACAAAGCCAAAAGGCGTAATCTCTCTGCTAATGACGAAGCATACCTTTTCATGAGAAATCATGCCTCTTCCACAGTACGTTACAAGGTCTTAGCTGGCTTGCAAATAGGGTCAATGATTATAGGCATCAAAACCCTGACGGCTTCTTCTCTCTTGCATTTCACAAAGAAAAAGAAACAGCATCCAGTAAATGCTGAATAATGTTTCAGGGAACACCAAAAAGATTAACAAGAAGTAGAGCATGTGGTATCGTGGTGTGTGAAATATTGCAGAGTGCATTCCACAAGAATGTAGTATTCCTTGGTTCACAGAGAAGCAATGATGGACAAGGAGTGAAAGAGCAATTGTTATTTTCTTTTTGAGCAGAGCCAGACCAAGAGATTGTGTATGGGAAGTCCATAGGCAATACTGATGAACCCTAAAGTTCAAACCAAGTGGGTGCCAAGTTTGCCTCTTAAGTAGTTGGACAGCCCTTGCCTTGCCATGGGATTTCGCTTTTTTTTTTAACTTGAGCGGTGGCAGGGTGATCTGGCATATTTTCTTGTGTGTGGCATGGTAACTTACCTTTTTGCTTGCAAGCATCTGCTACGTACAAGGTTGTATCTGAGAAGAGGAAGAAGCTCACTCCATTGATGGCTTTAGAGGGTGGGATCAATGGCTGCAATAAGGGCAATCATCCACAAGCCATGACTTGCTCATGACTCCAGTGAGATGTCAAGGGGACCCAGTCCATTCTGTCTGTGCTGCTTTGCCTAAAAACAAGCCACCAAAATCTAGGGCGGAAAGGAAAGCAAAGCAAAATGAAATGACAAAAAGAACAAATGTTCGGTTTGGAAAACAAGAAACAGCCATAGATCTAGTCGAATAACAGTCGTTGCGAAAATGAATACTTATAATCAAAAACAAAAAACAAAAAAAATCCTCTACAGGCTGGATCAATGGGACAAGGGGGACCATCTACATCTTGTCGGTGGTTAAGGAGCTGACAATGAGAGATGGGGGTAATAGGAGAAAGATAACCCCAAGAATGTGGTCCAATGAGTTATTTCTTGAAAATAACCAGCTGGAACTTGCAATGGAGGAACATATCAGGTCAATAAATCAGCACAGTGATGATAGTGCCACACCAGTCTCCAAGCAAAACTTTACCGATGTCCTAGTTTGGTGAAAAGAGTGAGTGAAACAGTACAAACTCCAAAAAAAATGTCATGTTGATTACCAACCCAACGTTTTACAAGCAGTCAATGAAAATTACATGCCAAGATCTTTATTACTAGGAGAGATCATATACCTGTGAAGAACCAGCGGAAACAAACTGAGTACCGTGTTCCAGCTTTTGTGAAATATCTATTTTGGAAATGAGCTCAGTAACTAGTATGGTCTGAATGTCCCCAGGCAAAAAATATTGTGAATTGGAAACATTTGTTTGAATGATCTTTACACAGCCTTCATTTACAACATCTCAAACAAGAAGCACCGACCTGAAACTTCTCACCATTTATTATCCGAGGAGATATCTCTAGGGTAACTATGCTCTCAAATTTGGACTAATCCTGCACCCTGCATGAAGAATTCACTTCATGATATGTTCTCGCTACACGAATGGAATACACTTTGACATCTGTTGAAACCGGTGCTGAATATTCACAAGAAACGCCGACTGGACTCCGTCGCAGTTTCAGTGAATCAGAAGAATATGGTTTTCAAGATCAAGAGGACGAGCATGACGAGGCACAATATAATAAGCACAGTAGCACACATGACCATTCCACCTTTTTTCTGCGTTCTCTCAGCCTGCAGAAATCCACCAATCATCAACAAAATAACAAGCACAGTGAATTGCTTACGGATTTTATACCAGTTCAATAACATGAAATACATAGGACATAATACAATTTCATCAGATGTAAGAAATATAGTTTAGAACGAAGATGTAGAAGCCGATTTCAGATTGCAAGTATGCTTCACTAAGCATGCACGAGAGAGTTCAAACATCAACTATCATCTCAAGTGTTGCGAAATATGAACTCAAGAGCACATGCAAGGAAGATTTATCTATCGACTGAGGAAAAATGTAGACTATTATCCTTTTTGTTTACTAAAATAGATTAAATGTTGGTCAAACATATAACGTATTTCTTTCTGTCCATATCCCTTATCATAGACATAGTTTATTATCTTTTGTTGGAAATAATAATATTTAAAGATAATATTGTGCACTTTAATGCTATTATTTTATTTCCAAGAAGACATGTGACTGTTTGTAAAAAGTAAAAGAAAAAAAAAAGGATCACAAGAGCTAGGCAGCTGATAAAAGACCTGTAAACTGTAACATAAGGTCACAATTTAAGAATGTGAAAATGAGCAGAACAGTGAGAAATGACGCAATGGCAAACATCACAATTTGTCTCTTGGTCATCAAACAATTTTATTTAAGGCATGAACCAAGATTTATTTCATATTTGCAAATTGCAAATAACTAGAAAAGGAGGTAATTTTTGTATGACCAACATCAATGACTCTAAAAGACCAACATCAACGACTCATCTTTTAGACAGCTTAAGCAAAGACAAAGTGAGAGTCAAAACAAAAACGAGCAGAGAGAGAACCTTCTCCAACTGTTTAAATCCCTCTTCCACTGAACTTGCAACATGCTGTACATTATAATCAATCCGGTCAACTATGGTTCCCTGTTGATATTACATCTATTAGAAAGTGGCCACATTGTATCCAAATAAAATCCAGGTCATTTGGTATCAGCAGAAAAGATTACCTGATCTATCACAAGGACCGAGAGATCTTTCATGATCTGAGCAAGTTCATTCACTGATTCAACAACCTGTAACAAGAATTACCCATAATATTAAGTCATAAAAACATTTACACGATACTGATATACACACCACCACTGAACTTTGTAACGTCATTCAAGATTGATTTTATGAACCCAAGCAATCCAAATATTCCAAATTATGTCACCTGTACAATCTCCCTTTCCCTCTCTCTTGTGAATGCCTCACTTTTCTTCAGTGTAGATATTCGAACATCACTAAAACCCTGAAAAAATAAAGGTTCAAAAGCAAAGAAAAATGGATCAACACAGAAATTAAGGTATTAACATGTGAACTGAAAACGGCATCATGCTCAGTCACAGAGGGATAAAATTTTGTACACTTGAGCCTATAAATCATTAAGAAATTTGAACTAATAGCTGTCCTTAGTTGGCCATTAGACATTCATTTCATACCGAAATCCTGAACTTAGTGAAAAATGAAAAGAAAGAATTACCACATCATCAAAATCATCTTCTTCTAACTTGTGTCTAATTCCATTGCGATTCATCTCCAAATCAACACCATCTTGTCCCTAAAGGCATCATAGAGAAAACAACTTTATAAACACATAAAAACCAATTTGATACGAAGAGACACAAAATTAAGATCCACAAACCTCCTGTTGCTGCCGAAGATGTTTTAAATAAGATGACTGTTTCTTTCTAAACTCCATTGAGAGGTTTTGGAGGTCAGTTGCAAGAGAACGCTGAGGAGCAGCACACAAAAGTCATAAACAGGTGGCAAGTTTATAAAATCACATGTAAAAAATGCATAACAGTTGGCACTTAAGTGTTTCAACATTTAAACAATTCTGATTTGTGGTCTCTAAGAAACCATCTGCATGGTTTCATAATCAACTGAAGGTGATCATACTAAAAAATTAACTTCATAATATAAAATTTTGAATACAAAATCACATACAGATGTACTTAGGAAAAAAAAGAAATAAGGAAATAATTATCAATAATCTAGAAAAGAAATAACTGGAATACTATACCAGACCTGAACATTTTTCCGAACATTTGAATCTTCAGAAGGATCACCTGAGGAAAGTTTTTGTAGTCTCTTCTCAGATTTCTTCAACAAATCTGTTATTTCATGACTTAGGAGTTCAATGGCATGTTGATCCTCCTTCCCATCTCCAAAAGAAGGCATCAAAGCTTTTGCATGGGCCTTGGCTAACTCTGCCATTTTTGTCCGAGCACGCTGCATATTTGCAGCTATTTCTTCAGAACAATCCACCCAAGCTGGAGGTAAACCAATCATAGCTGCACCTGTACTGCAATAAGCTAATTGCATGTTTAATTGGTTTCTAGTATTTTGAATATCTGTATACATTTTGAGCATTATTGTGAATATAATCACGACGATTCCAGCTTCTAAACTTTAATAAGTTTATTGAACTAAAAAGAAGAAATTAATAGGGATGAAAAGGAACAAAAACACGACAGTTCGCAACTAAATCAGAAAATAGAGATTCTCAAGCAGCAAAAAAGCACAAATGATAAATCACCAAGAGAATGCTTAGACAACAATATTACATTCCTGAAGGATATGTAAGGCTGAATTAAAATTTCTAGGTGTAAAGAAGTTCGGAACTTCAATTATCTCAGATTTACCCCACATGCATTTTGAAGCTCTGATTGCAACATTATGCAGCAGAAAAGACCAAACAGGGGTCTCCTAAAAACCCACAAACTTGAACCATCAATTTTATGTAGATAATTTTAACAATTTATATATGTTAGAATTCACCAGACACAGACACAACTTGATGATTCAGATGAAAGATATTGTAACCATGCATGAGAAATGTAGGTTATTCTGTTTAGTATGGAAGCAGGATGTTTTTACTCTTTTGACTTGAGATAAGGAATAAGGATGGGCGGGTACACTCCATCAACAATCATATTTAAATAAATCAGTCATCTAATAAATAGTCATTTGAATAAAAGGAAATTATACAGGCTTGATTGAATCATCTCAATATAATCTAGTGGTGGGACCAGGATTTGTCTATGTCATCTTAATATTCCAATATCCATTAAGTTTTTTGTATAAGATGTTCTTTGACCATCAATACTTAACCCAGAAAACATGATTGGTCAAACCACTATCCCAAATCTTTTAATTTCATCTTATGAGAACATGAGGATTGTGTAAGACTCCCCAAGTCACTCTCCATTTTTAGACACTGAATGTGTTCATTTAGTTAAACTATCCCTAGATATTTTTTTTCTTTTAGTGTTACAAAATTCAGATTTGATTTTTCCTTTTTGTCAACTCTAGGTCGACTTAAGAGTGTTTCTTTAACATTAAGCTACTCAAAATTTCATAAAAGATATTTTAAAAGAATAAATAATGCACTACTAAACATGTTGTTAGATTTCAAGCAAGGTAATGCAACTCATTGAAAAATTGGAAAAATAGAGAAACATCTTTACTCAAAATAAATATATTTTTAAAAATGTTTGTCAAGTTCAATCCAACTCTAAATTCTCATATTAAGCATCACTATTATAGAATCTTTTGAAGACATAGATCCATACATACTACATAGATTTAAACCAGAGTGCAAGAGACAGCTTTGAACCTATCCATATATCTGCTTTCATCTTTCAATCTATTGGGGCTACACCTAATTATCAGATAATAACATATTTATTATTTTAGTAACCTTACATATCTATCTCATCTTTGATAAACTAAATCATCTTTGTATGCTATTACTCAGGCCAGTAAGCATAGTTGATGGTACCATAGTCCTATAAAATTCTCCTTTAGCTTAAGGATCATATGTTGATTTCAAGAAATTTAAAAAGCTCTTCTTCATTTTAATGGTGCGTCGTTTATCCTATTAAAGTTATTTCCATAATGAGCCCTGTTGTTCCTCCTAAGTTCCATAAATTGAGATAGGCTAAAGAAATAACTATACATGTTTCAAAAGATTTCACTATGTAGCCATTAGAAAATTTCAAGAAGTATGCCAAATTAAATTTAGAAACTTTAATACTCATAAATCCATTTTCATCTTCTAGAACAATCAAATAGGACATGTAAAATTTAACAAATCAGTTATCTTTCCTAAATTTTAACTCCCAATAAGCTATCTATAATACCACCTTGATCATTGTGAGCGTAAGAAACTAATACTTTGAGAGGCAACAATAGACGCCCAATCTCTATCATGTTGCTGTTTTGCTTTTGTTATGATCTCAATTAACGATCCACAATCAACCGTCAATTTCTGGATAAAAAAGAAACAAGGTGAGGCAACAATTCAGCCAACCTTTCACATCAGAAGCTCTCTAATCCTTTCAGATCCATTTCTTCCATCTGCTCCAACTATCACTTCATCCACTCTAGTGTGATAGAAAATTAACTTCATACCATCTCCTTTTAGAATGATAAGATAATCAATTTTGATAACCTAACTGACAAGGTGCCAGACCATTTACACAGTCTATCTCCAACCTAGCCACAATCACCCAATCTTCTCGACACAAGGCGATGACACAAACAAAATGATAGGTGACTAATTAGACAATTTCAAAAGTAACTACTGGATAGAGGGAAACCGTAATCGGAGACGCAAAACGAAGGGATCAAATACGAAAGAGCAAGATCCGACCTGGAACCGCTAGGGTCTTCGGTGCTAAGAGGAGCGTAGGACCGATCCGGGCGGAGAAGCGAGGCGCTGACGAGCTCGATCACGGGCCCGCCGCCTCCGCCGGCGTAGGAAGAAGAGGTCGACGGGCCTGTGGGGGAAGGGGTTCGGACGTTGCGGAGGGCGTCGCGGTACTTCCGGTAGATCGGCGTCCGGTTCCTGGTCGCCATGTCCAGCACACGAGGAAGAAGAGAAGGGCGAAGCGAAGACGCGGTCGTTGGAAACTAGGAATCGAGATGAAGCAGCACAGGAGAAAACTGGAAGAATTAACGCAGCCGTTTTTAAACGCTTTCATGGCCAACGAAAAATAGGCCTAGAAAGATCAGCCCAAGTAATTTTTAAAATGCCCCTCAGAATTTTATCTGCTTTTTAAAATATCTTCCAAATTTTATCAATGACAAAACACCTCTAGTATTTTCATTTTACATTTTTACTGCCCAAAAGTTTCTATTAATACTCAAAATATTCATTTTACTCTCCTGATAGCAAATTTCAGGGGTAAAATTAAGACGAATGATCAATACTGATTAAATTCATTTTTTATAATTTTTTTTTTCTAATTTTACAATCTATTAATCGAGCCTGTTATTTTGTAATTAGTTAAACATAGATGATTATATTTCACTTTAGTATAATGAAAACACCATGAGCATGTAAAGTTCAAGGATCTCAGTCATACATGGCAACTTGTATACTTCTTTGTTAGGCGCAACCACTGTGGAGTAATTCAAGTGTTAAGCTCTCTTCTATATCATTCAATACAGTAAATAAGGCAAGGTCCTGGGAATGAGGTCAAAGTCAAGAAACCCAACTAATGTGGAAGTCAAAATCAAGGAGAGGTCAATACGGTTGCACGGCTCGGTCGGTCGAGCACTCCAACCGATCGGACATTTTGTCCGATCGGAACCCAAGTCCTCAAGGCTCAAGTGAGAACGGAGTCTTCTCAGTATTAGATCTCTTGGACATATGGCCCAATCGGACTCCCACCCGATCAGATGTACAGCTCAACCAGATTCTTATTCAAGCAGATGCCGAGCCCTCAAAACGGTCAACCTTCCACAACTGATCAGACATGTCTAAGGGCAATGTTCGACCGAACCACAAAGGGGACCCGGAGGGGACTCGATCGGCTCATTGATAGAGTATGACATGTCAGCCCAAGGGCGCAATATTTCTTTTTGACATCTTACGTAATCATTGTCAGAGAATCAAAGAAATATTCCCTATGTTGCCCAAAGGTTGGAAGTTTCCACCTTGTAAGCATAGAGGCAATGAGTCTAACTTGGCAAAGACTACAAAATGTCAAAATGGTTGATTCTATTTTAGTAATGCATCAATATTCATGCAGAGATAAACAAACAATATTATATAAGGGTCTCCACCTACAGGCACAGGAACGCTATGCTAGACAATGCAACTTTATATGCTCTCATAAATCACTGTTCATTCCTCTCCATTGCTCTCAGTCACTTGGCTAACTTGAGCATCGGGGTATCTACGCTGGGACCCCTCCCTGATCCTCCTGCTCAAAGTCTTTACACGGTCAACCTCGACGCTATATGCCCAGTGCTCCATCTGCCCTGAGTTCAGACAGCATCACATAGGGTGTTGAGGATCAAGTATGAGAATGGGTAATCAAATCCTACCATCACCGCACAAAAATAAAGAACAGCTAAGAACGAACAAGTTTGTTTTGTACAGCTAACATACGCCACTTTAGTAACAACTCCAATGAGTCTTACTAGCCGAGCAGAGAGCATCCTTGCAGAATCAGTTATGCAGTAATCAAAATGAAGCGCTTAACATTATTGAACAAAAAACAGGTGTTAATCGATATGTCTTTTTCTTCTTTTTCTGTTTAAGTAGGAAGTTGGATACTCTCTTCGTTTTGTTATCATCTGATAATCTCTTTTCTGGAGTTCAAGCTTCAGTAGATTGATAATACATGAAAGAGTTAAGAGATATCGGTTGACTACTCTTTTACAGAAAGCGCATTGGATGACAATGAAAACTAAGGGCTATAAACAGTCAATAAAAGCTAAAAGGATGCAGTGCAGAAACAGGAAACCACAAACAATGCGACATGTTTGTCCTTCGAAGTGAGCTACAAAACTGTTTTACTTGTTGAAGCAGTAGTCAGCACATTTGTGGTATGGATTTGATGCATTTGCACAATTGGGGTTGATGATCTCCATTCCTGCTTTCTCTGCCTTCTTGTCCTCCTTCCTCTCAGTAATAACTAGATCAGTGTTTGTGTCATATGAGAAGGACGAAAACAGAATAAGAGAAATCATGACAAGAAAAAACCAAACAAGATGAAGCATAAACACGAAAACGAATTTTCAGTTTCAGTTGGCAATTTTCAGAAAATACCAGCAAACCACATCGAAAATAAGAAAGGAGAAAGTAAATTGTTTGCAAAGAGCAATATTCTGAAGATTGGTGGTATGGATTCGATTCATTTCTGCAATTAGGAGCGAGATTTCTTCATGCTTCGCTCCTTGTTGAAAGGACGAAACTAAGAGGAGAACAATGCTGCAGTTGCATAAGCAAAATAAGCGAGGAATACTTGAGGAAAACGATGCTGCGTCTCCATTATCAGAATTTGACAAAATTTTGAAGTTAACTGTGAGATTCTCAGATGCAAACCGAAAAAAAATCCGGCCTTTTCTTCAAGCATCAGTTCTATCGGAAAGGAGGAACAGGAGAAAGCATCAGACCTGCTCGATTCTCTTCCCTGTGTTCTTTCGCCCTGGGGGTTCTTGTCCGGCAATAGTCAGAACAGTGATGGTATGGATTGGAGGCGTTTCGGCAAGAAGGATCTACGTTCCTGTGCGAAGCAACTAGCACTAGATTCTCCTTACGTGGTTCCCCAATTTGAGCAGCACAGACTGCGAAAACCAACCTTCAGGATCAAAACCTACACCAACAACGAAAAAGAAGAAAAATTGAATCAAAAGAGGGATAGGACGAAAGAAAACCTAATAAGGGCAGAAGGCTTCGGGGCTTCAGTCCTCGAGCTCGTTTCTCGCAATACTCCGTGCAATTGTGGAAGGGATTCGAAGCATTGGCACAGTCTGAGTTGGCTCTCCAGTCCCCCTCCATCCCGGATAAGGAATTTCAGAACTCCAGCAAGGGAAACCCAACGCGCCTGGCCTCGATCACACCGATGAACTCGTAAGCTTTCTTCCACTGGCATTTCGAACAAGGAAGAGGGAGGAGGATTTAAAGGATCAGATGGAGGAAGAAACAAGAAGAAGGAGAAGAAAACGACGACTAGATGGAAGCAGCCATGCGGCCATGGCGGGCGGCGTCTGAGCTTCTTTCAGGTGGGTCCCATTACATTCTTCAATGGCGATTAGAGGACGCAATTGGGTACTTGTTGGAGCGTATCTCAGACGGACCGACGGATGTCCATTTCCGCTAATCAAACAAGAGTAAGTTAGCTCTAAAATTCACATGTAAACTTAAACATTTACATCCAATTTTTATGTCAGAATTTTTTTATTCTCAGTATCTAACTAAATTATTTTATTTATTTCAACTTTCTAACTCATACGAAATTATGAGATTGAATAAAACTATATTTATGAATAAGATAAATTTAGGATTTAGTTTTCTGATTTAGATTTGTGTTATTTAAAGACCAATTGATGGCAAATTTTTATTATTTAATTCTTGAATAAAACAAATTCTTAAATCATAAGGAAATTTATAGAAAAAAATCTTGAATTATATATGAATGAAGTTTTGATCTTAAGTTTTTATATGATTGAATCGAATGTTATGTTTTTGTGTATTAGGTTAAAATGGATTCTGGAAGTGGGCCTTGCAACCTTGCATTTTTGGGTAATTATAAATGCAAGAACTAGATGTTTGTGATTTCAATTTTCGGTGGTTGTAGTTTGATAGATATATATGTGAGTCTTGGCAAAAAATGTGGAGAGATTACTCCTGAATCTATGATTTTGC
>JBBPFP010583417.1:0-16423 GCA_037974795.1 Kaempferia galanga | reverse complement strand
GCTCAAATCGGTAGAGTTGAGCTCGAGTGCAATTTTTTTAATTATTTTTTAATAAATAAATTAATATATTATATATTATAAAAAATATTATTACTATCTCATTTGGTAATAATTAGGCTCGATATTTAATTATGGGCTCGAGCGTAATTTTTTTATTATTTTTTAATAAACAAATAATATACTATATATTATAAAAATATATATTGCTACCATCTCATTTAGCTGGACGAACCACCGAGTCAGTAATAATTAGGTTCAAGCTTCATTTGATTTCTAATAAATCCGGCCTGAGCTCAACTTGATCAACTTCAAGCTCGAGTCAAATTTTGACTGAGCTGCTCAGGAGCTACTTAACTCATTTACCCCTCTAGCTCATCTAGCAATTTAAATTAAATTTTACTATTTAAAATTTTTGATTAAAATTATTATATATAATTATAATTTTTGATCGTTTGACTTCAATCATCTCTGGAGCTTGCATTTCTATCCAGTTTGTGTGCTTGACTGCTTGTCTATCCACTCCGATGCATTGGATCCTGTTCACCTCAGCGACACCAGTTAAGACAGCGCGTTGAACATCGACAGCTAGCCAAAGGCGCGTTGCTTCACCATAACGGTGTGAATAAATCAAGTACCAGCCCAGCAGAAGCCAATCCTGCCAGACCTATTTTCATATTTATTTATTTTAATAATTTTTTATATAAATAATTAAAATATTTTAAAACCATGATAAATATAATTAAATTTTTTATTATCAATAACTTTTTTTTTTTGCTTAAAAAAACTCGTGAACTAACTAGGCATATGATAGGTGTGGGCCAAGCAAGGCATAGTTTTAATCTTTCTTAAATCGCACCAAAATTAGGAGGGTTGCTCTGTTGATGAACTGTCAAGCAAAGCTATCAACAATTATCACGATCACACTTCATTGTCGACGCTAACGATTCAAATAATGCTAAAGAGTAACATTTGTTCGAAATACTATAATCGATCCTTTTTCAGCTGGAATTGTCACATCTTGCAGTCTGGAAAATCGCACAAAGAATCTTGCAAGAATTCATAGTCAGAGTTCATACAAATTGCAAGTCATTAATTTGGTTCTCTAAATATGATTCTTGTGGCATTGCAGCTGCTTCACAACAACTGCACTTGTTGTGTACAGCCAAGAATCAGAACAAGCCAAGAATCAGAACAAGTTAGGTAAGAGTAATGTATTCAAAAAGCTGACATATCTTCCTTAATCATGGCGTGTTTCATATATCTTTGAATACGATTTCCCTAGATCTAGCTTGCAACAACTCAGCCTACTTGCAACACTCCAATTTCTCTTTCTTCTGCCATCTCTCACGGAATTTAAGCTATTTTTCCTTATCTGATGTTATTCATATCATTCTATCGAGATATGCTTTCAATTGATATGCAAAAATTAAAGAAAAAGAAAGTGACAAATCATCAAGAGCAAGAAAGAATGATGAATTGTAGCTGAACATTGTAAGAAAATTTGTTTTGCCTTGAGAAATTCAGTAGAAACTCTGGAATTTTTATCTAGTGACCACTGCAACACTGGCTTTTACAGGAGCACTTATATGAATGAAATGATTATGGCACATTGCTACAAGTCAGTCCTATTTTTTGCCTCAGTCTAGTTACTAAAACATCTTACCTGAGAACCAATATTTTTTAAAAATAGTACTATTCCATGTTGTTTTATCAAGCATTTAAACAAAAAACTAACTTGAAGAGAGAATAAGTACATGAACATAGGTTTAATCTTTAATTAACAAAGAAAGAAACAAGAAAGCTCACTTGAATGGTATAGGAGAAGACAATGGCATCACCTGTGAGGAGCTTGAATGCTGTTGCTTCTCACCGTCTCTGGTCTTTCCGATCACTATGCTGATGAAATTAGATTCATCTCCTTCTTCCTCATCATAGCCTATGCTTTGCTTTTCCGAATTGTCAACCATTTCGGCACTTGCATCAGCCTTCTTTGCCCCTTCCATTTGCATCTTCCTGTAAAATTTTAGCTCAGCATCCTTCAAGAACTTGAACTTGGGCGACGGAGAGGACCACATCCTGGTAAAGTCTTCTTCCCTTGAGGATTCAAAGAGGGGGTTGAAGTTGAATCCACTTCCTGTGCGACAATCCAAGGGACTCATGGGAGGGGAAGTTGTCAATGGGGTGTGATCAGAAGAGTTGAACAGATCACTCAGGCTCTTTCCACCATAGCATTTGATGCTTCTCCTTCCTATGGACCTGCCATCCTCAGACTCCATGTCCTCTTTTGTCTCCTCTTTGATGGTGAAGAGAAGCCTCGGGGGGCCTCCGAGGTTGTAGAGCCTCATCAGCTCTGCTTCCATGGTGTCTTTGCTAGGGTTTAAGTGAAGTTGATCAGATTGGGCGGCCAAGTCCACTGAAGTAGAACTCTCTTGCTGGCGGATGACCATGGGAGATGGTCTTTTCCAGGTCCAACAGAAGGGATAGTGAAGTTGCTTGATAGGCATGTTAGAGTTGTCGTCAATGTCTCTGTTGATTCTCTTCTTCCTCAAGAACATGTAGACTTTTGCAAGTAGAGCAAAGAAGAGTAAAATCGAAACGAGGCTCAAACCAGTGATCAAACTAGATAAAGATCGCATTTTTCTCTCTCTCTCTCTAAAATCAACAAAGAAAAAGCAGTAGAAGAACAATAGTTCGAAAAGGAAACCCTAGAAATAGGTTAATCTGACCATCTCTGCGACAATGCGAAGCCAGTTTTGGACGAACTCATCGATCAAACAATGATTACGTTTCTTTTCAAAGACGGATCGAGACAACCAAAGAGGAAGACAAGACCCAGAAACTAGATCGGCAATGTTTCAAACCCTAGACTCCTCACCCGCCCTACGAAAACGGATCCCTTGAGAAGAGAAAACCATCACAAAAAACTCACAATTTGAGACTCGTGTCCATGGCGAGAACTAGAAGAAAACACAAGGTGACAAGAAATCTTAGCTTTTGCTGAAGATAACAAAGGAATCACGAATACGCCACGAGGATTTTAGCCTGCTTGAGAGAATTGAGAATCAGAATTCTTCTGCGCTTCGCATGGGAGTCGTTTACCCGCTTGATTTCTGCGAGGAGACTGCGTTGATTTCGAGATCTCTTCACATGGAGCAGATGGTGAAGTTGCTGCGTAGTTTAACGACAATGGAGATTAAAATAATTCAAAATTAAACATAAAAAAACGGTAATTTTGAGCCGAAGGTTTATTTTCTTTAAAAAACCCCTAAGGTTTCATTATTATTCATATTCCTATTTTATTTGTTAAAATGCTTCCTCTATTAATAAGTGAATTATTTATATAATAATTTAGGAGCACAAAATAGGTATTTTAAATATTAGTAAAAACTTAAGGATCACATTGAAAAATATGTTAATCTTTTCTATTTACTAATTTGCCCTAACAATATTCAAAATATAGCGAATTGGAAACAGCCATCTGTGACGCTCCTTTTGGACATGTTAGCGAATGATTCCCGTGATCTTTTGTCAAGGGAAACAATAAAATACATAAACGAGTCAAATCGCGTACGGTCGTAATTTTGTTTAGAATTAACATATAGATTATGACTTATAATTAATAAAATTATTATTATATTTCTTTAAATTACGCGCAAAAATCTATCATTTAAATATATTTGTTGATGCTCTTATTTATTTCATTAGTGTATGTCTTTTCAATCCAATTCCAGTCACGTTTTAAATTAAAAAATAAAGAAAAAAATAAAAATAGGAATAAAAATTTATATAAAAAGCATAAATAATATTAAATATTCGGTCCTATATATGCGACCTTTCAAGCCGTGCCGCCGCTGTGGGTTATGGATTCTCGGCTACCACTGTATTAGGTTTCCATGATCATCGCCGGCGACAAATCAAACCGGCGACCTGGCAAATTGGCCCAAGAGGGCTCCACGGCCCCTCCTCCTCCTCTCCGCCAGAAGACTCTCCGTGTCCGCCACATCCCCAGCTGCCGAGCCCTGCTCACATGGCGTTGCCGCCCTCGCCGACCATCCCGACGTCCGCCTCTCCTTCTTCTCCAAGTTGGGATTCTCCGTTCTATCCGCCTCCGATACCGGACGATCTGTCCACTGCTACTGCCTTCGGCGCTCCCTCTATCTCAGCCTCTTCCACAGGAACACCCTCGTCCATATGTGGTTCGGACTCGGCAATCCCGTTGGTGCACTCTACCTGTTCGATGATTTGCCCGAACGAAATGTTTCTTCTTGGAACACCGCAATCTCCGGATGTGTCCGGCTGGGCCTCTTCGCCAAGGCTGTTGACTTGTTCCGACAGATGAGAGGTGAAGGTATCCTGCCCGATGGGTTCGTACTTGCCAGCCTCTTGACTGCTTGTAATCGGTGGAGGAACATGTCTGGTCGAGGGATTGAGATTCATTCGTTGGCATTGAGACTCGGGTTGACCAGAGATGTCTATGTTGCAACTTCTCTGCTGCACTTGTATGGTGGTTGTGGAATGGTATTTGATGCTCGGAGACTGTTTGAAGAAATGGATGAGAGAAATGTTGTGTCTTGGACGGCTTTGATGGTGTGCTTTTCAGCGAATGGGTATCCTCATGAAGCCCTGAGTGCTTATCAGAAAATGAGGCGAGAAGGTGTAGTGTGCAACCCAAATTCCTTTGCTACAGTGCTTAGTTCATGTGGGTTTCTCGGGGAAGAGAAGCTGAGCCTCCAGGTTGTTGGGCATGCTTTGGTTTGGGGATTTGAGACTGATGTTTCAGTGGCAAATGCTATGATTACACTGTTTGGCAATCTGGGAAGAACAGGAGATGCTGAAACCATATTTCATCAGATGACAAAACGAGATACCATCTCATGGAATTCTATGATAACATTGTATTCGCACAAAGAATCTTGTGAAGAATCATTGAAGTTGTTTTCTGATATGCGCCACCATGGTCTGCTACCTGATGCTACAACCTTATCTAGTTTAATCTCTGCATGTGCGTGTTTAGAACACTTGGAATGGGGAAGAGGTGTTCATGCACTAAGCATTACTGATGGTCTGGATTTATTTGCTTCAGTTAGCAACACACTAATTAACATGTACTCGATGTCAGGTAAGCACAAAGAGGCTGAACTGCTGTTTCGGCACATGCAGCATCGGGATCTAATCTCATGGAATACAATGATCTCAGCCTATACTCAGGGTGGGTTCTATTATGATGCCTTGAGGCTTTTAAGACATTTGCTTGAGAATAACAAAGAGAGGAACCATGTGACATTCGCTACCTCAGTGGCTGCATGTTCAGGTCTTGAGTTCTTACTCATTGGAAAGATGATTCATACCCTTATAATTCATCATGGCCTTCAAGAAAATTTGGTGGTAGGCAATGCTTTAATAACTATGTATAGTAATTGCAAATCTATGAGAGAAGCTCAGTGGGTTTTCCATACAATGCCCAGTTGTGATGTAGTTACATGTAACACACTTATTGGAGGCCATGTAGAGAACGAAGAACAAATAGAGGCAATGCATGTGTTCACATGGATGAGAGAAGCTGGAATGGAGGTAAACTATATTACCGTTGTCAATATTCTGGCAGCTTTCTCAAATGTGCATGATCTGAAATATGGAA
Organism: Kaempferia galanga; assembly: GCA_037974795.1. Taxonomy (NCBI): domain Eukaryota; kingdom Viridiplantae; phylum Streptophyta; class Magnoliopsida; order Zingiberales; family Zingiberaceae; genus Kaempferia; species Kaempferia galanga. The sequence goes on along the minus strand of JBBPFP010583417.1, from coordinate 10,785 downwards.
AGCCCCTGCATGCTTACACAGTATCAACTGGGTTAGAATCCGAGGTGTACGTTAAGAACTCACTGCTTACAATGTATGCAAAGTGCGGTGACCTTGATTCAAGTGTATACATCTTTGATGGATTGAAAATTAAGACTGCAGTTTCTTGGAATGCTATGATTGCATCAAAAGCTCACAATGGTCAAGGTGAGGATGCTCTTAAGCTCTTTATGGAGATGCGGCATGTTGGAATAGAACTTGATCAATTCAGCCTCTCTGGGGGGCTTGCAGCTAGTGCAAGCTTAGCATCCGTAGAGGAAGGGCAGCAATTACATGGTCTGGTCACCAAACTTGGTTTTGAGTCAGACCTTCATGTGATCAATGCCATTATGGATATGTATGGAAAATGTGGGAAGATGGATGATGTGCTAAAGACTCATCCTGAGCCAATGAAACGATCACAACAGTCATGGAATATTCTCATCTCGGCTTATGCTAGACATGGTCAGTTTGAGAAAGCTGAGGATACTTTTAGAGAGATGTTAGCAATGGGACGGAAACCAGATTATGTGACCTTTGTATCCCTTCTCTCGGCATGTAATCATGCTGGGTTGGTGGACAAGGGTCTTGCTTATTTTGAGTCAATGAATGTAGGGTTTGGCATCTCACCAGGGTTGGAACATTGTGTTTGCATGGTAGATCTGTTGGGACGCTCAGGAAAACTTACTGAAGCTCTGCAGTTTGTTGAAGACATGAACATCTCCCCTAATGATGTCATATGGCGCAGTTTGTTGTCTTCAAGTAGAATTCACAGAAATCTTGATGTTGGTAGGAAAGCTGCCATGTGTCTTCTTGAATTGGATCCTTTAGATGATTCAGCTTACGTTCTTCTATCGAATGTATGTGCCGTTAATGGAAAGTGGGAAGATGTTGATAGACTGAGAAGGAAGATGGAGTCCATCAACTTGAAAAAGAGACCAGCTTGCAGTTGGATTAAGATAAAGAACCAGGTTAGCGTATTTGGCATCGGTGATAGGACACATCCGCAGGCAAACCAAATCTATGCAAAGTTGGAAGAGATGCTGCAAATGATCAAGAAACTGGGCTATGTTGCCGACACCTCCTTTGTATTGCATGACACAGACGAGGAACAGAAGGAGCAGAACTTGTGGAGCCACAGTGAGAAGCTTGCCTTGGCTTATGGTTTGATGAATCTTCCACGAGAGTCAACAGTAACGGTATTTAAGAATCTCCGGGTTTGTGGGGATTGCCACTTGGTTTACAAATTGGTCAGCCGTGCCATGAATCAGCATATTCTGCTCAGGGATCCTTATAGGTTTCACCATTTCGCAAATGGAGTGTGCTCCTGCTCAGATTACTGGTAGCTAATGCACCACGCTGGATAACAATAGTTGATACAAGATCAATTTTGTCATACAAAGGGAGTGACACAATTTTTTAAGCATACAAGGCCGTAGTGATGATATCGCATTCAAGTCGAGTTTGAATTCGAGCTCATGGATACCCATCTTATTTACAGATTCCATAGGCACTCACGAATTGAGGCACTTGTTCATCACTCAAGGTGGCTAGTATGTAAAATGTGTTTGCTCAATTCATTATTATCTCTTATTTACTGCGAGCGTGTCTTATGTATATGGGAGCCAACGGTGGTTGCCCGTGAGCTCGTTTGACAGCATATGGAGTGTCAATCATGTCGACAACTTAAAGAGCCATCAAATTTGGGTGGAGCAATTCACAAATAATTCAGAATGGCATGCTCGAGTTGGAGCGACGAAACAAATGGGAAAAATTAGCATTTGATCCGAGCGGTAACATTGCTCTTGGAGTTACAAGGCCAATTGATAAGATGGAATCTTAATATCGTCCTAGTTAGTGCATTTAGACCATCCTTCTTCCTTCTTATAACCCGTTTTGTGATTTCAAAGAGTCTTTTAAGCATATATATTTTTTAAAGACGATGAATTAAAAGGATAAATATATAAATAATAAAGAAAATGATGAAAAATATATTATTGTTTGAGTTGTCTTGTTGAACGGAAGTAAATGAGTCCATTTTCTTTGGCTACGAAGAACAAATGGTTACATTTTGACAATATTAACTTTGGCTAAATGTTTAGATTGCGCCATCAAAACTTTGTAGGGACATTTGCAAATTTTCAACGCTTATTTCAAAATTAAAGTAAAAAAACAATGAAATATTTAGTTTATTAGGTTTATGATGGAGAAATGCTCTCATTTGTGAACAGTGTGTTACAATCTAAAATAGTTTATTTTGTAAAGACACTATATGACTAATTAACTCGCCTGAAGGTAACCAAAAAAAAAAAGAAAGAGGAGTACCTATTTTTTAAACAAGAACATTCATTGACCAAAGGGAACGAACTGTTACTGAAGTTTGCTGCAGAACCCATGCCTGAGCCAAGAACAGGAGATCCAAAGGGAAAACAATAGATAGTAGGTATCTTAGTTATCCTCATTCTTTCTCTTTTAATCATCACCAAAAGATTAGAGAAACCCAAATTAATGATAAGGGCATGCTTGTTTGGAGTTGGTGGTGTTGGTGATCTTCTCGAACGTAGCCTTATTCAGGCATCGATAGCAAAGGAAAATGATCTCCTTGTCCTTCTTATCCTTTGATTCACTACTAGATTTTGCTCATCTTTAGACTCCCTATAGCCTTTGCTAACAATCTTCCAAACATCTTAACATCCAAGTAAAATGTGTTCGTTCGAATGCTTCCATTTTCATGGTTATTGGTGAGATGAGGGGCATGAAATAGCTTGTCGCTATTGTTCAAGCTCTGTTACTACTTTGTTTGAAATAATTACAGTGCCTTCTTAAATGCAAGCTCAGCATTCCTCCAGCAAATGGTGAAGCTGCTGTAAGCCAAAACATGATCGAAAATCAACCATAGTTTTTAGCAAAAAGTTGTAAAAAAAGAAAGAACACTACTTAAAATGTACGATCATTTAACATAATTTTCTCGTCAAGAATCAGAATCTGTGCTTGATTAGAATTGCAATGCTAGAGTTTTACATAGTAATTTTTTATTATGCAAACTTCAATTACTCATGCTTTTGCAGATCTCATCAAAATCTCTAGCACATCATCGTTTTACAATTTTTTTTTTTTGTTATCTTTGTTGGATAATATTGATATTATTTCGACTTAGCCATCCTCCGCTGATTTATTTGTTCTGACTTTGTCACCTCTTAATTTAATCTCTTGTGCTAACCAAGTCAATGCAGACTTTTTCATTGCAGAGGAAATGGAAAGAGGATTAAGACTCGTTCAAGAAGGTGAGCCGCCAAGTGAGACGATCTGAAGAACTGCTGATTGACGACTAACCTTCACTTTCAAGAATTGTGTTACTCGCGAGATGATCATAAAACTCTGTTGTAGAATGCAAGGTGAGTCGCACATGGCCTTGCCACCGAATGCACAAGTATTTCATTCAAAAGCAAAAGTAGCAGACGTGGGTGATTCCACAACAAGTAGATTATGAAGTTTTTAAGTATTAGGAGGATGAATATTGGCACCTTTCTTAGTCAGCATTCCTTGATTATGATGTCTTATTGTGCTACCTAAATGTGATCATGGAATCTAGATCACTTTCTTTCAAATAAGAAAGGAAGTCAACTGGATAGACTTTTGTGTAGGACACTGCCATCCAATGGCTTCACCAACAAGCATGTGAAGAGTTCAGCTCAATTGTTGATTTGTTTCAGCTGTATCTTTTTGTCCTACCAATTGTTGATTTGTTTCAGCTGTATATTAATTAGGTAGATACACAACAATTTGCTTTTTGGGTAAGAACAAACACGCAAATCCAGTCTGTATTGAGTCTTTCCAACCGATTTGTGTGGGCCCAGTCTTCTACATGGCCCCCACTCTTAACATTATTGCTGAAAAAAATATATTTTAAGTTTATAAATAAAATAATAATTTGCTTTTAATTTTGCGTTTTAAAATGAGAAAAATCCCATTTTTCACCGTATTCTTTATCTACTTTTTTGTTTTTCTTCTAATATTTTATATAGGGGAAAGTCTAAAATGCAGATAAAATAAAGGGAGAAATGAAAATGTTCTCTTTTGTAAATTTAAATTTACAGGCTATAATTAGGACGAGCCGGTAACTAATCAATCTTAACCAAGCTCCTCGTAATAATTTTTGATCCAATTTTCACACACGTACCATCGTTTACTATCAGTTCCACCTCGTCTGTAACTGGGGTATTTTGATTCGGTCTCAGTAGTTTGAAACTAAAAAGCAGGTAAGACTTTGGGTGCGTTTCGTAGCTTTCATTTTGTATGAAAATAGTTATACGAATAATAAATAACATGATGCGGTGTTGTCTTCCTCTCCATTTCCTCCTCGCCTTCTCCTATTTCGACGGCCGACCCACGGCCACGGCTCTTCCATCTCTTCACCTCTCGAGATCTCGAAGGCGTCTTCCTCCTCTTCACGGATCGAGGAGTCTCGTAAGATTTTCTCCTTTTTTTTTATCGTTGTCTCTCTTCCCTCGGATGCATGGTGTTATCGGTTGGGGATTTTGATCTGCTTAATCAGGAGGGAGGGAAGTGGATCTGCGGCGGCGGCGGCTTTAGGAGAGGGGATTGTTGACTCCTCGATCGGAGGTTACCGCAATGGCTGCTCCACCTGCTAGGGCACGGGCCGATTATGATTACCTGATCAAGCTTCTACTGATCGGTGACAGCGGTAAGGATTCCTGAGATTTTTTGATCTGCTTTTCATCGAAAAGTTTAGGTCTTTCTTTTCGCTTTCTTCCTCATTTTTTGATTTGGCCCGTGTTGGGGTACGATGTTTCGGTATTTGATTAGATAGATCTGCATAAATATTGAAATTTGAGGATCTATTATGGGTGTCTGATTTGTATGAACATTTTATGCTTCATCAATGGTTATATTGGAGCTAGGATTGGTTGGATCTTACAATTTTGATTGCCTGGCCGTTTGATTATTCAAGTTTTATTACATAACAAAATGACAATTCTGGAATTGCTATGTAATTCATGTAATTGAAATTATATGATGATAAAATGAGAAAAAAAAACAGTTTAGATTGTATGGACATGCTCAAAGGTGAGCATTGAGCAATAGACTCTTTGACTAGAACCGTTGAATCGATCAGAGCAGAAGGGGGAAACCATGAAAAACTTTGTTAATTTGATAAAAATTAATTTGGTTATTTGAAATATTACTGGTTATGGAACCTTGAGTAGAGTGCAATGGAGGTATAAGATCCACAGTCAACCCCATTGGGATAATCATGGATTGATGATGATATTTTATGATTGTGCGCTTTTACTGGTAATTCTTGACTTATCAAAAACATTCAACCAAGATATTGAGAGTCAAGACGAGGAAAAACTTTATTAATATAATAAAAAATAATGTAGTTCTTTGAAATATTATTTGTGATGGAGCCTTGAGAAGAGTGCAATGGAGGTATAAGATCCACAGTCAGCCCCATTGGGATAATCTTGGATTGATGATGATATATTATGATTGTGTGCTTTTATTGGGAGTTTTTGACTTACCAAAAACATTCAACCAAGATATCTCATGGTGGAGTATTTACAGAACAATTGTAATTTTTGATAAATTCAATTGTTAATCTGTTTTTGTTCTATTTGTTTGTGATTGGAACCTGAAACCAGAGTTTTTCCTATAGATTATGGTTTTGGAAGTGCTCTTGTGCAATTTTGAGTGGTTAAACTGGTCTACTGTTTTAAATACACTCAATTTTGGATGGGTATACAGTTCTACCTCTGCAAATATACTTTAGACAAGGAATGTGGTGTGTGGTTGCTTAGCGGACTGTTTACTTATAGAAATGAGAGATGAAGAATATAGGGAGGAGTCCGAAACTGGCAAATTACTTGTGTTTCCTATTTTATTTCCTCCTATTTCTCTCCAAGTAGGCAGGCCCCAAGTGTGTTTTCGTTTCAGAATTCCACAATGCCTAACTTAGTGTGTATTGAGACTTCATTCAATAGTTTTTGCCATTGACTAACTTAAATTATTGCTTCATTTTGGACTTTTTTTTATTTCCCACCATTATTTGGACGAAAATCATTTACACTTATCAGTTCTTATTAGCTTATATTTGCCAGTTCTTTTGATATTTCTACCACAGACTTAAACTACCTGACATTTTTGTTGTTTTTAGACTTGGGAGACTATCTAGGTATGATTATACAGACATTTCCCCTTAAACTTACTACTAATTGTTATTTAATGAAGGCTGTGGTACTTGACTAGGCTCTCTAGATTTTCTTGGTGAAAGGAAACTATATTATATTAAAAAAAGTACAAACTGTGTCCCAAAACATTTATCAAAGATGTCTGATGGAAGTTCTCCTGATTGCACAATGATGTTGAACATCTATAAAACAGGTACTTAGGTTTCTGCTTGTTCTTTTAATTCCCTATGAGAAATTCTAAAGCCTTGAAGGTGGAGAGAATATATAGAATTGGATAGTTCTATTACAAGTATATATTGCCCAGACAAGTTCTCTGGCTTTAGGAATAGCATCAACCATAACCTTGGAGTCAGTTTCAAGATAGAATAGCAAGGCTCCCTTGTTTTTTTCTTTTTATTAACATGTCATCCCTCATGTCAAAAGTCATTAACTCACACCCTCAAATGCTTCTGCACAGTTTGAGTCTAGCAAATAAGCTTTTTTTTTTCAACTCACACCCTCTGGGATAAAGCAGTAACTGGACTTTTATCTGGATTATAAGTATAGAACTTATGAAAACACATACTAAGGTTTCAAAAGTCCAATTAACTGCTGCAGGTAGTCCACAAAATCTTGACTTATTTCATTGAAAGATTAAATTCTTTTCCAAAGCCTTTGGCAAAAAATTTCAGTGTTCTTTTGTTGCTGGATGATAAAACAAGATGGATACCTTATTTCATCATGCACATGCAGAACCCGCATTTGCCATGCCTATAATAGCTTGTAGTTAGGCAGCCCTAGGTTCCTCATTCTTTTCTCCTGCTTTTTGTTCCTTTTCAGTGATAGCTTGGTTAAAAATGTCTGCCTTTTGCTGTACTTTCTAACTTGATTAATTAATTGTTACTGTTATATGAATTATTGTAAATGACATGTGACAGTACTACTGTTGTCCTTGTTAATTTTATATAGTTAATGTATCCTCACTTTACACAGTATTGTTGCAATGTAATGAAAAGAGAGTGCATAAAGTTGAGTAAAGCAAAATGCATCAGGCCCTACTAAATTTACATAAAAGAGGAAATATTCTCTCTTGTGAATTTTCCATGGGTTTGAAATAATATTCTTCCATAGGTGTTGGGAAGAGTTGTCTCCTCCTGCGTTTCTCCGATGGCTCCTTCACAACAAGTTTCATCACTACAATTGGGTGGGCTATGCTACATTTTGTGTCTGTCTTTTTTTTAATGAAAAATTGACCATTTTATTACTTTGTTGTTCTAACTATGACAACCTGGCCTTTGCACAGCATTGATTTTAAAATAAGAACTATAGAATTGGATGGCAAGCGAATTAAACTACAGATTTGGGATACGGCTGGTCAAGAACGTTTCCGAACTATCACAACTGGTTGGTTTTTATTGTTTTGTTCTTGAGATAGAGTGCTTTGAGAGTGTATCTTTTACTGACACCTCTTCTTTTGTCCTTTTACCAGCGTATTACCGAGGTGCCATGGGTATCTTGCTCGTTTATGATGTTACGGATGAGTCATCTTTTAACAGTAATCACCTTTGCATATCTCTGTAGCTAATTGTTGAGATTATTTTCTCTCTTTCTGATTGTTTGCATGCTTCTCTCAACAGACATAAGGAATTGGATCCGGAACATCGAACAGCATGCTTCTGATAATGTGAACAAGATTCTTGTTGGTAACAAGGCTGATATGGATGAAAGCAAGCGGGTATGCTCCTTGATAAAATAACTTAATTCTGTGTTTTCCTTCAGAGTTATGATAATCACAGGCATTCCCCTGACAAGGTTGTTTAAATTTACAATTACATAGGCTGTGCCTACTGCCAAGGGACAAGCACTTGCTGATGAATATGGAATCAAGTTCTTTGAGACTGTAAGCCGTAGTTCTATGCATCGTTTTAATCCGAAGGTAGTTTCTGCATCTGACTGTTGGTTTTGTGATTTGCAGAGTGCCAAGACAAATCTTAATGTGGAACAAGTCTTCTTTTCAATCGCTAGAGATATTAAGCAAAGACTTTCTGAAACTGATAACAAACCTGAGGTGGAAGAAATTATCTTACATCTAACAACGCATTATGCTGAATGTGGTGCTTAATCAATTGTTAATTTGCTGCAGGATCGAACAATCAAGATCAACAAACCAGACCAGGGAGCAGCCGAGGGTACTGCAGCTACGAGATCAGCATGCTGTGGGTCTTGATAGAAGGGTTAGGTCAGTGGGGATGGATTTCAGTGGGGATGGATTCGAGTGTAGTTGATAATTTGGATGTTATAGGCAACAACTGATGCTATTCAATATAATGGACTCATGGTGGGTGCTTGAAATTTCAATCTTTGTATTTTTATTTTTATTTTTATTTTTTTGCTACATTGGGTCTTTTACTGGTGAACTTACCTGACAATTCTTTCTCCCTTTGGGATTGGAAAACTGCCATTCTTGTTTTGTTATGAAACTAGTAGCAGAATGTATGCCTTATAACTATGCTGCCGCATCTCACTGCGAGAATGGAATTGTCTTGTCATTGAATTTATTTCTATTATGAGTTTCAATGAGAAATGGGCTGCTGAGAAATCTTTCAGCTTGTTCTTAGTCAGGTGACAGTTGTTCAGTTGGAAGAAATTTGTTCCAAGATATTCTTTTACTATCATTAGTGTTGTTCTTTACATCATTTTGAAGAGTATTTATTCGAAATTTATTTCATCTTGCGAGGAGCTTATATGCCTAGTGAGAAGGGGCGAGGAGCAAAAGTGTAGAGCTGCACAGATCAGTTTGGAAAATCTATAAATTAAGTATCCAGCTTTCGGCCCGATTAATTTGGGGATGACTGATCTGACATTATGAAAATTTTTTACCCATTATTATGTTAAATTAGGAAAGCGTATATGGAGATTTATCCTAACAATCAGCGTTCTAGTGTTTGCTATCCCCTAAGGAAAAAAAAATCTTTCATAGAATGTCAGCTAAGTTTTAAGGATGGCTTAATCATATGGTAAAAGGTGATTCACTCACTCCTAGTACCCCTATTAATCCATCCTTGGGCCAACACAGAGGAGGTAAATCACGGGTAGCTACTAGCCATTAGTGCAAGTGGTCAAGGCATGGGAGGATGTACTCAGACACACTGAGTTTTGACCATATAACCTCATGTGGCAATCTTCCATGCCTTAACCACCGCAGCCCTGAGGGGACTAATCATGGTGGCAAAAGGTGATTCCGCTCGTCCCCAGTGCCTCCGCCAATTGCCTCAGGGCCAACACGGAGGAGATAAATACGGGGTTACTAGCCTAAACAGTAACTAATATATAAGGGAGAGCAGCACCTGGCTTTACTAAGATTTGACCCCCAGATCTTATGGTGGCAACACCTCGTGCAGTAGCTATAAGTCCATCCAATGGGGACCCTAGGGGACTAATCATGTGGCAAAAGGCGATTCGCTCGTCTCCAGTGACTCCACCAACTCGTTCCTGAGCTAATATAGAAGAGGTAAATCATGGATAGCTACTCACCATTAGTACAAATGGTCAAAACATAGGAAGGACCTCTCAACCTCCCATGCTCTAAACCCTAATCATGTGGCAAAGGTGATTCGCTCGCCCCCAGTGCCTTCGTCAACTCGCCCCTGGGCCAATATGGAGGAGATAAATTACGGATAGCTACTAACTATTAGTGTAAATGATAAAATATTAGGGATCCATCAATTACCTAGGAGGCCATAAATTGAATAGATTGATGTGTTGAGTATATCCATCGATCCATTAATTTGGATAGGCTGAATGGACTCAGACATCCAGTGACATGGACATGTCCAGTGAATTGATTGACTAGGTCAGGTTGGCTAAACAATCTGAATTGGTTGCAGGGAAAGTAGGGCGAGTCAAGCAAGTCACATGCCTTGAACAGGTCAAGTAGATCAAGTGGGTCAGTATTGAGAATGGTTAGATATATTGACTTGTTAGACATACCAGATGGTTTGACTTAATTCATTAACTAAGGGATTAGGTTGGCCAAATTGGATAAATGAATTGGGTTAACTAGAGAAATCGAGTTGGCACAGTTAATCGAATAGGTTGAGGAAATTCAGTGAAGCGAGGGGATTGGAAAATAGTGTAGGTTAAGCAAAACTAAATTGCTAATCCAGCTGGCCAGTCATGACATTAGGATGGATAAGGTTATCAAACAAATTGACAAACTATTGTAACAATAATAATAAAGTTTATCCTCTTAAATAGGGTCAACTCTCTTCCCTACTATATCATTATCTATACTTAACTAAATTTTATCTTATTTTTATTATTGTTAACCAAGTCTTTTTTAGTTTTCCTCTTCCTCTAATATGTGTATTTGTCATAGTGTCACATCGCGTAACTGGAACATTTATTGATCGTCTAAGTATATGTTTGTACCATCTTAAATGTCTCTCAGAATTTTTTTCTCTCTAATGCTATATGTAGATATAGTTTGAGTCTAGATGTTATTAAAATTACATAGATATGTAGATACTATGGTACGAACATATATCTACAGAGAACATTAAAAGGACCCTTCTCT